>VZRJ01011035.1:18358-48347 GCA_013397565.1 Ptilonorhynchus violaceus | reverse complement strand
GGGGAGAGTGAGTGAGAGTGACCGTGTGTGTTTGTGTCTGTGCGTGACTCTGAGTGTGGCGGCTGCGTCCTGGGTGAGTGTCCCTGTGGCCGCGGGGGAGCGTCCTCCGCGTGTCTGTGGCTGTGCCCGAGCGTCCCGCGGCCGTGCTGGTGTCCGGTGTGCCGGTGCCCCGTGTCCTCTCTGTTGCCGGGGTGAGACCGCGCCTGCCGTGTGTCCCCCGTGTCAGGCCGTTCGTGTCGCGCGTCCTCCGTCTGTGCGCGGTTTTCGTCCTCGGCGCTTGTGTCCCTCGCGTGTGACCCCGCTGTGCGTCCCCGGCGCGGTGCGCTGTGTGCTACCGTGGCCGTGCCACGCGTGTCCGCGCGTTCCCGCGCCCCGGGAGGCGCCGCGGGGCGGGCGTGCGGCTCCGTGTGCGTGCACACCGCCGGTGCCTCCTGCCTCTCGTCCCCCAGGTCCCGCTGGCGCTGCCGCGAGGGGACGGGGACAGCGGGGCAACCGGGTTGTCACCCCGCCGGTGTCACCCGGAGCGCTCCCGGGACAACACTTCCCGGTGTCCGGAGGTGTCCTGCAGCCAGGGCACAGCGGGCTGGGGTGGTTCCTCTTCCTTATCGGCCGCGGCCGGGACGTTCCCGGGAGTTTGGGGCTGTTTTGAGCAACATTCCACCGGCTGCGCCTGGCATTTATTTTCCGGGAGGATTTTCCCAGCTGGGGCTCGCCGAGGGGTCGCTGACCTTTCCTCCTTGCTGGCTGCCTGGGGGGGGATGCTTTGGAAGCACGGGATGGTGTGGAGGGCTTGGTTTCTGGCTGTTGCTCCCGGGACAGCGTTTGGTGGCAGGTGTGTTGTGGGGAGGCTCACATCGGTTCTGATGTGCTGCAGCCTCGGGCTCCCAGGGATACCCATTTTTTGGGATCTCTGGCTGTTCAGGAGAAGCTCAGTGGTGCTTACACTCGGAGTAACTTCGGTACAAAGGGAGACAGTGGCGACTGTGATGTGGTTTTGTGCCTCTGCCCTCCTTAAACCACGTTTGCGTGGAAGCCCAAAACCCAGAGGAGTTGTGGGATGTGGGATCAGGCGGATGCAAATTCCTAGCGCAGCATCCCTGCTCTGGCAGGGAGATGCTGAGGAAGTGTGTGGAATGCCCACCACTGCCCCCATCCCCCCAGCCTGTCCTTCCTGTCTAATGCTCCTTGAAACTTGCAATAATTAAGTTATGGCTGTTAATTAATATATATACTACAACTTAATCATTCAGTTATGCTGAACAGAGCAGCAGCTTGGGTAGAAGTTGGACTGGGGTGTGTGTTGTGTTGAGAACTGTGTCTGGATGCCAAAAAATGGGATTATTCTTACTCTGCTCTGGAATAAGGATTCACCCTTGATTTCCTCGTGCCTAGCTGCAGCAGCAGGATGCTTAGATTTGCTTAAAAGCAAAAAATTCCTTGAAAATGAGAATAACATCCTCCTGGGAAAGCTTGTAACTCTGACAGGGGTTAGTGGCGGACTTGGTAGTTTGGTTAACACTTGGGCTTGGTGACCTTAGAGGGCTTTTCCAACCTAAATAATTCTGGGATCCTGTGAATGGTGGCGTCTCCTCCTGGCTCCTGCTCCCAAGCAGCAGCATCGGTACCAGCCCCTGCAGAGGGGACAGCATCTCTGGTGGCAGCTTTTCTCTCCTTTTCTGCTTTTTCCTTCTTTCCTCCTTTTCTCTGGAGCGGGTTGCCCTGACAAGCTGTGGCTGCCCCATCCCTGGAAGTGTCGGATGGGGCTTGGAGCAACCTGATCTAGTGGAAGGTGTCCCTGCCCGTGAGATGAACTTCAAGGTCCCTTCCAATCCAAACCATCCATGATTCCATGGTGATTCCCTCGCCTTTCCAGGCTCACCATGTTCTTCCCACGGTGAGCTTTACCCCCCCTGGTCACTCACAGCAACAAGATTCCCACAATTCTCACGATCCCCATCCCACGGACCCGCGGCCTTCGCTGAGCGCATCCACTCCCGGGGGGAGGGGGGGGGGATTTTTTGCAGGCAGAGATGCCAGCTTTCCATGTATATATATATATTTCCAAAATAACTCCGTTCAGGCCGTGGAAGGGAACGTGCTTTTCAAAAATAGCAGCTTCGTTACTTTTAATCAACTAAAGCTGGAGCAGCGTGGAGTGATTGCAGCCGCCGCTCGCCTCGGCGCTTGACATCCTAATTATGTTTTCGTTTTAATGAGAGGAAAACTATTTGCGAAGCTAAAATATTTATTTTAGCCTGGTGGGGTTGCTCAGAAGAGCTTGTGTGGATGTTAAGGAGGTGGTTTAGACACCGTGTGGGGCTTTTTTTTTTTTTTTTAGTGGGAAAGACATTTAAATATGGCAAGAGGCTTTTCATCGCCGGGGCTGTCTGTGCGAAGGGAGCTGGCAGCTGGAGAGGTCAGGACGTGGAGGGGAATTTGCATCCTCCTCAGTCTTCTTATTTTCAAGTGGTCTGAGAGTTGAGTTGCCTCCTGGCTCCGTGGGTGGATTTCTGACGGCAGCTGGCACAGAAATGAATGCAAATAACCTCACCTTGGAGTCTCTCGGCCTTGGGTTTGGCACCCGCCTTTCCTTCTCTGTCCAAAATTCGTTCTGAAGGCACCTGAGCTTTGCAGGCTGCCCCAGAGGCTCCCCGGGAGATGGTGAGGAGGTGGGATGGGTTTTCATAGAATCACAGACTCTTCAGAGTTGGAAGAGATCCACAAGGATTGTCAAGTCCAACCCCTGGCCCTGCACAGACACCCCAGCAATCCCACCCTGTGCCTGAGGGCGTTTTCCAAACGCTCCTGGAGCTCTGGCAGCCTTGGGACTGTGACCATTCCCTGGGGAGCCTGTTCAGTCCCTGACCACCCTCTGGGAGAAGAACCTTTTCCCGATATCCAGCCCAACCCTCCCCTGACACAGCTCCAGCCCTTCCCTCGGGTCCTGTCCCTGGCCACAGAGAGCAGAGATGGGAGCTGCCCCTCCACTGTGGATGGCAACACCCAGGGAAGTTTTGCAGCCAAATGTTGACTTCCCTAGAGACCAGTGATGAGTCAGCTTTGAAGGAGGGGGATCAACCCTCTGGAAAATGTGTTTCTGCTTATTAACTGGGATACGTTAACTGGAGCCCCTCTGCTCTGGAGCCAGGCTGGGAGAGCTGGGGGTGTTCAGCTGGAGAAGGCTCCAGGGAGACCTTAGAGCCCCTTCCAGTGCCTAAAGGGGCTCCAAGAGAGCTGGAGAGGGACTTGGGACAAGGGCCTGGAGTGACAGGAGAAGGGGAAGTGGCTTCCCACTGCCAGAGGGCAGGGTTAGATGGGATATTGGGAAACACAGTTCTTGGCTGTGGGGGTGCTGAGGCCTGGCACAGGTTGCCCAGAGAAGCTGTGGCTGCCCCATCCCTGGAAGTGTTCCAGGCCAGGTTGGACGGGGCTTGGGGCAACCTGGGATAGTGGAAGGCGTTCCTGCCCATGGCAGGGGGTGGAACAAGGTGATCTTTAAGGTCCCCTCCAGCCCAAACCCTTTTGGGATTGTCTGATGGCTGCAGGAAGGTGTTCACGGAGATCAAGGTGTGGGCACTGCGGGGGTGCCCTGCCCTCTGGAAAACACCCCGCCGGGATGCAGGAGGCATCTCCAGTGAGCACCAGCTCAGGACCCATCCGAGCTGCTCCCCAAAATTTGCGGAGTGAGATTCCGGCTCAGAAAGCGCAGAACGTGGCTTCCCGCGGGACCCAAGCCGCGGCGTCGGAGCGAGCGGAGGATGCTTCCCTTTGCTCCCTGCTCCAAACAATCCCCGCATTAACCCTGCCGAGGGGCCGGCGCTTGGGCACAGGGCTGCCTTTGTCCGGGGCCGTCGGAAGCGCCGTGCCAGCCTTGGCTGGGGCAGGGAGCACGTGGATCTCCCGGCGCTGGCACAGGGAAAATCCTGCCGCCTGCCGCCGACGTGCCTTGGAGGCAGAGGCCGGAGGGGCAGGAGGAACCCTGGGGAGCGGTGGGAGGCTCGCTCCTGGTGGAGGTGATGGGGGTGATCCCTCTCCCTGAAGGAGCTGAGGGGTTGTCACCAGCCTGTGGGGACGCCGGGGCGGCTTTGCTGTTCATTCTGGGGCTGCGGGGTTTGTTCAATTGGCGCCTTGCAGCCCCAGCTGGCTTTGTGGCCATAAATAATGTTGGGGTTTTTTAGGAAGAGGGAAAAAGGAGAAAGCTCTTGCGGGACCTGCAGCTTTGGCTGATGGGAGCAGGTCCTGCGGTGGGCACATGCATGTCCTGGCAAGTCCCTTTCCTTCCAGCACGGAGCCTTGGATTCCCAAACAAGGCTGTGGGATTTGCTCCCGGCAGCTCAGATCTGGTTTTTAGTGCTCAAGTGATGTCCCAGTTCCATTAACACCACAACCATCCACGCTGAAGGATAATTTTTGAGGATGCCTGTGGCATCTCCCCTTTCCCATGGCCCTCCTTGCAGCCTGGGGTCCTTAATTTCTCCTGGTGGTCCTTGGAGTTGAAGTGATTTCAGTGTATTTCTGTTCCTGTGGGCACATAAAGGAGAGCGTGGGAGTATGGATAGGGATGTGTACGGATGGCTCACAGCAACAGGGAAATCCAGGAGCACATGAAATCCCTCTGCTGCCTCGGGGGGGCTGCGGGCCCAGGTGTTTCTCAGGGTAAAGTCAGTTTTTCATGGATCAAAGAGCAGATCATAAAACTTCCAAGTCTTTCATCATGTCCCTGGATTCGCTTTTTTCCCCCTCTGCTGGAGAAGTTGGCATTTTGGGCGGATTGTGTGTTTTTGGGAGGAATCACTCAGTGTGCCACAAGCAGCATTTACTGGCTTTAATCCCATTTTATTGGTGGCCAACCAGCTGCCCCTCCATTAGGAGCCCCTTGACCGGTGCCCGTCCCATCCCACGGGATATTTCTATTTTTAACCCACTGATTTCATGTGGATTTGTGCGAGGGGTTATTTTCAGTGCCGGGAGGCAGCCATTCCCAGCTGGCATATCAATGGGAGAGTAATGCTCTCATTCCCTGGGTCCTGGGGCTAAATAAGTGCTCCTGGGTTCTCCTATGGGAATGGGTGTTCCTGCTCCACCCGGGTGAGAGGTTGATTCAAATCCGGCAGTGGGAAGATGGCAAATGCCTTCTTTTCTTCATAGGATCATCACAGAATTCCAAAGCGGTTTGGGTTGGAAGGACCTTAAAGCTCACCCCCCCCCATGGCAGGGGGTGGAATGGGATGAGCTTTAAGGTCCTTCCACCCCAAACCAGTCTGGGATTCTGTGATTTTTCATCATCTGGGTGCTTGTGTGTGGAGGGACAGTGTTGCACATCTGGTTTGCAGCCATGTTGAACGATGGGGAAAGCTGTAATAATAATAATAGTAATAATAGTAGTAATAATAATAATAATAATAATAATAATAATAATGTACTTGTGAAAGCCTTTCCTTTTCACGGTTCCCTGCATTCTCTGAAGTTACTTCCTCTCCTGCCCCACGGGAGGGTTGCCCTGGGGACCATCCCATCATTTTCAAGAGGGAAGTCGCTGCCGTGGAGCCAAACCAGATGTTTTCTAGCTGACTCCAGGAATTTTTGACCCAGCGAAGGATCCTGGCTGCGCTGTGGAGCCGTGGGGCTGCCTTGCTCGTCCCGTGCTCCGGGAGCTCCGTGCAAAGCTATCGCTTCCCTCTTTCCAGGGGTAAATCCACCAGCCGCCCTTCTCCCGTCGTGCCTGGCCACGCCACCCGGATAAAGTGCTTTAGGTCATCCCTATAAAGTGTTTTAGGTCATCTTTTAGGGGGAAGGGTTCGCGTGGTGTGTGGCCTTGTTTGAACAACACTGGCTGTTTCCTTAGGAACAGGGAAAAAAGGCTTTTTGGGAGTCGAACAATGGTGTGGCGCCGGCTGGGTCAGCGGAGAGGAGCAAGGCAGGAGGTGCTTTATGCTCGCTGCCGCTGCAATCAATGATCCTAAAGGTCTTTTCCAACCTCAGCTAGGAATCTGGGATAAGTCCACGAGCGGGTTTGGTTGGATTTCTTAGCGTTGCTGTCCGGGGCTGGCTGGAGCATCCGTCGTTTCGCTTGGCGCGATGGGAGAAGACACTGGAGTTGTCCATCTAAAGACACCTCCACCAGGTAAAGGCTGGAGAAAGGGAGCAAAAAAAGCGGGAATTCGAGTACCGGATGCGGTGGTCGCACGGGGAGTTCAGACCAAAGCCTCCCAAGTCTCCCACGCCTCCGGGACTGCAAGCATCCGAGCCGGGGTCGTGGCGTTGTGGGAGACGTTCAATCCTTAATTCCTGCCTTATTCCTCTGCGCTCACATCCGTTCCCAGAGCGGCCGGGGGGGACGCCGGCTCCCTCGGCACAGAGGCTGCCTGGGCTAGGATTCAACAAAGAGAAACTTCCCATTTTTTTTTTTTTTTTTTCTTTTGTCACGGCTCCAGCTTCCGGAAAATGGCAGCGCGCTGGAGGCAGGCGAGCAAAACAAGCCGTGGCCAGGCCAGAAAAAGCGTCCTCACCTCAGTGGCATTTCCTCGCTTTCTTTTCCCCCTTTTCTCCAGCCTCCCTCCCTCCCCAGGCCCTTCGCATCCTGGCTGCTCCATTGAAAAGCTGCCATCAGATTAGCGCTCCCGGGGTGGGGTTGCTCTGGGAAGCGTTTCCCAGCCGGCAGCCCCGCGTGGAAACCCAGCCTTGGGAATTGCTCTGCTCTCTCTTCCCCCGCTCCCCGGAGTCCCTCCGTGCTTATTGCACCCCCCTTGCTCACAAAAAAAAACATCCTTAGCGGGGGGGTTTTGGGTGCGTGGGGCTGTGCCTTGGGTGCAGATGGAGGTGCTGGAATCCGTAAGGAATAGTTCCCGATGCACGTGGTCTGGGAGCGACCGGTGCTTGCAATGGATAAGGTTTGGAGGTAGGAAAAAGGAGATGTGTGAATGCATCCTGAAAAAAGGGAGGACACGCGTGGGTTCGTCCCGCAAAAGCAGGAGATGTGTGAGTGTATCCTGCAAAAAAAGGAGGAGGAGGTGGGGGTGCGTCCCAGAAAGAGATGGGGAGTGCCCTCCGCGAAAAAGGAGGAGGAGATGCATGAGTGAATCCCAGAAAAAAAAGCAGGAGGAGTGGATGCGTGGGTAGATCCTGGATAAAAAGAGATGTGCAAGTGCATCCCACAAAAGCAGGAGAAGATGTGTGGGTGCACCCTGGAGAAAAGAGGAGGTGGGTAAATTTATCCCACAACAAAACGGATGAGGAGATGGGGGGTGCATCCCTCAAAAGAAGATGTGAGTACATCCTGCAAAAAAGAAGGAGGTGGGGGAGCATCCCAGAAAAAGAAAGAGGAGATGCCTGAGTGCATCCCACAAAAAAAGAGGAGGAGCTGGGGGGTGCATCCAGCCAAAGGAGGGGGAGATGGGGGATGCATCCCACAAAAAGAGAGGAGGAGATGGGGGGTGCATCCTGCAGCTGGTCTTCCTGAGCTCCGTCTCCTTCCCTGTGGATGCTGTTGGCTGTGGGTTTATTGGAGCAGCCTCCCCAGGAGTGGTCCCTCTGTAGGGATGCATCCCATGATTGCTCAGATGGGACAGGTGGGGTGTTTGGGGAAAGGAGATGAAAACCTGGCATCCCCAGCACTGGGGTGGGTTATTTTGGGGTGTTTGTTTCTGTTTTTTAATACCAGCTTCCCAGGAAGCATCTCCTTTCCAGCAGCCCACCTCCTTGTCGGGGAGTGAGACCACAAAACAAGCCTTTTTTGGGGTCTTTGGAAGTGTTTTCCTTGGTTTTCTGGGCCATGGACAAAGTATTGAGTGTCCCTGGGAGATGGCAATTACCTCACCAGCAAAGCAGAGCCCTTGTGCTGCCAGTGCTGGCCTTGACCAGTTTATCATTCCAAAGGTTACAGGCAGCTGGCTTCCCAGAGCTGCCTGGCAAGGATGCTCTGGGATAGGGACATCAGTATGGTGGCTCTCCTCTGCTGCCTGGATCTCCACATCCTGCTAAGCCTGGAAAAGAGCTGAAGTTTTGGGGATTTTGGGTTGGTTTTGCTCATCCTGAGTCAGCAAATGTTGCCGAGAAACAGCTCGGTGCCGTCAGTGCTTCCAAGTCATTTTTCCCGTCTCTCCTGCTGCTCCCGAGCTGTGGCCCCTGGTCCCCGGGGAGAGCTGGAGCGGCGCGCCTGAAAGTTAATCGCTGCTGCAAAATGCTTTAATTAACTCAATTAGCCAGACGGTCCATCTGGGCTCCTGCAGAGCCTGATGAGATCCCTGGAATGAGGTCGCAGCTCCACCCCGGTGACAGGCAGGACACACCGACTCATCCCGGTCCCCAGGGAATGTGCTGTGGTCTCCGGAGCATCCCTGCTCTTGGAGCTGCGATGGGAAATGTTTTACAAGGGTATGGAGTGGCGGGACAAGGGGGAATGGCTTCCTGCTGCCAGAGGGCAGGGTTAGATGGGATACTGGGATATAGGGAAAAAATGCCTCCCTGTGAGGGGGGTGAGGCCCTGGCATAGGTTGCCCAGAGAAGCTGTGGCTGCCCCATCCCTGGAAGTGTCCAAGGCCAGGTTGGATGGGGCTTGGAGCAACCTGGGATAGTGGAAGGGGTCCCTGCCTATGGGAATGGGATGAGCTTTAAGGTCCTTCCAACCCAAAGCATTCCATGATCGTGTGCCTTGCCCTGCCACGGGACATCCCTGTGGCTCCTCCCAGGTGTGACTGGCCAGAGCAGCTGGTGCCTCTCCAGCCCCTGCTCTCCCTATTAATAGGAACTCCTAAAACATCCACCAAATCCAGGATGCAGGACATGACCAGGCGTGGAAAGAGTGAGCAGGAAAAAGCCCTGCCCGCTGTCTGAGCAGAGGAATGCAGGGCCCTGGAGCAGGGATTTGGGAAGGGTGAGCGTTTAACCCCCTCTCTGCGTTGTGACCGTTCCATCCTGGCTTTGACTCCGTGTGTTGAGCCCTGTTTTAAACCCTGGCCTTACACACATCCCGAGGGAAGCTGGTTTTCCTGCTGCCTGCCTGTGCTGGTGATGGAAACCTGAGCACAGGCAGGTGGAGATGCATCCTTTAGGAAACAGGGAGGAATGTGTGTCCTGAAGGATTTGGGTACCAATGGATAATGCTGCAGTGAAAAGTCTGAACATCATCCCAGTTTCTTTTCCCTGCTGCGGATGGGATATGTGGGAATCATTTGGATGCAGAGGTCTGAGCCTGTTCACAGAAATTCCACACTACATAGTGCTGGGAACACTTCTGCCTCCCTTTTGCCTTTCGCCAGAAAATCCTGATCCCCCTTCCTGCACAAAAAAAATGTGAGTAATGCTGGAGAAATTTGGGATGAGGCCCAGCAAGCGATCGGATATCCGGCTAAGCACGTCTCTGACTTGTGGACTAAAAGCTCCCAAATGAATAATACAGCAGGAGCAATGGCAGATTTTGAAGGATTATATTTTTTTTTTTTTTGGTGGTGCTCTGCTTTATCTCTCTTTAAATCTTCAGCCTGCAGAACTTGGGAATGGCTTTTTTTTTTTTTTATCACCCCAGTATATTTGCTTTATGCTTGAAGTAATAACACATTTCCAGCCATCCTGTTAAAAAGGGAGCTGATGGTATTTAAAAATAATAACGATGCCAGTTGTCTTGTGATGCACATCATGTGTCTTGGCTGTAAATGTTGTTTACTGGGATCATGTGTGGAAGGAAAAAAAAAAAAAAAAGGCTGAATTCACTGCAAAAGCGGATTGTTGGGAGGCTGAAATGCCAGGGGGTGTTGCCCTCAGGAGTAATGGGTGGTGGTGACTGTCTCCCTTTTGGTTTTCTTTTCTCCTTCTGGACCCTGCTAAAAAAGCTCCCATTTTTTTTCCTGTCGATGGAGTACTTCAGTCTTTCTTCTAAATATAAATCTCTCCCCAAGCGTCAGCTGTGCCTGGGATTTCACTTCTTTTATGTGGCACTTCAAGCAAGTTTTAATTAAAAAAAAAAAAGAAGAAGAAAGGTCCGTCTGCATTGGTTTGATATTTAGGGTTTTTTTCCTTCATCAAGAGTGTGTCTAATTCCAGCCTGACCCTGCAAATCCCTGCAGGCTGCCTGTGGGCATCAGCTGGTTGTGCTGGAGAGCATCCCTCAGCTCCTGCAACGCTCTTGCAGCATCCTGCTTAAAATCATGGAATGGTTCGGGTTGCAAGGACCTTAAAGATTGTCTCATTCCAGGCCAGGGACACCTTCCACTATCTCAGGTTGCTCCAAGCCCCATCCAACCTGGCCTGGGACACTTCCAGGGATGGGGCAGCCACAGCTTCTCTGGGCAGCCTGTGCCAGGGCCTCAGCACCCTCACAGGGAAGCATTCCTTCCTAATATCCATTTTCTTAGAGTTTATGAGAATAACTTTGTAGCCTCAAACCTCTGTATATTAAAACACAAAGGTGGAAGGTGGCCCAGTCACTTGTTTTTTAATTGCTCCTGTGTTTCTTCCAACTGAAATGGCTTCAAAATGAGAGAGAGTTGGTTTAGATGGGATATTGGGAAGAAATTCTTCCCTGTGAGGGCGGTGAGGCCCTGGCACAGGTTGCCCAGAGAAGCTGTGGATGCTCCATGTCCTGGACAGGGTTTGGAGCAACCTGGGCTAATGGAAGGTGTCCCTGCCCATGGCAGGGGGTGGAATGGGATGAGCTTTAAGGTCCTTCCAACCGAAACCGGTCTGGAATTCTGTGAAATCCCACTGGGAACGAACAGAGCACGTGGCTGTGGGGCTCCAGCAGGGAGGCTCTGAGGTTACTCTTGGCCATGAGAAGCGAGGGCAGGTCTGTCTCCTTACAGCCTTGTCTGGGGCTGACTTCTTGGAGACAGCAGAGAGGGAATAACTTGCCCTTTGGAAACATTCCCTCTGTGGTGGCTCGGAGCTGTCCCTTTTTTAGGGGATGCTCTCATGCAGGTGCTGATGCCCACGTGTGAGGTTGTTTTGTGCTTCCAAGTGCAGTGCAGCAAGTTGTAGAAATGACTCCACTCGACCAATAAAGCTGTGCCTTGAGCAGGGAACAACCTGCTGCGGCTTTAGGATGACTTTCAGGTGCCATTTTAATTTTGCCTGGTGCCTAACGCCGCAGAAAACGTGTCTGAGCGTCAACCCTGCTTCGTCCGGCAACGACGGAGCAAAGATTTTGCCAAATTTATATAAATTACTATTTCTATTGCTAAACAAGGGGAATCTGCCCCCAAAATGGCTACATTTTTTGCTGAGGGTTATGTCCTGGCCCAGAGGAGCAGCTTGGCCGACATCACACGTGGTGGAGGCCGCAGAGAAAGGACTTTGGCTCTCTCCTCACGCCGCGTTAATCCCGACGCGGACCTCGTGTGTTCTTCAACCGACGTGAAGCTGCGGTTCAAAGTGCACGGCTTTGTTTGCACACGAAGCCTCTCAGTAAACGTTTGGGGCTTAAAATGATGAAATTGGTTTCTTATCAGCCATCTGACCCCGCGGTGACGGCACCGAGCAGCTTTTAACCCGGCGAGGCCGAAACAACAAAACCCTGGAGCTCCGACAGGTGGGGGTGGGTGGTGTTATTTTGTTTTTCTTTTTCCCCCTTCGTGGCACTCCTGATGCTGTGGAAAATGCTTGGAGCCACTGCTTGGATGCTGTCTGACCTCCCTCACCCTCAGGTTGTGTTCCCCTCGAGTTAATTTGCAGGTTGCACGAAGCCTCCGTGCAGTCTGATGGGCTTTAATTTTGGGGGGGTAATTAATTAAACAAGCAGGCGTGGTGCTTGCTCTCGTGTTGCATAAACAGCAGCCGGTTTTGGTTTATCTCAGGCACCCTCCTGGCTGGCAGGGGTAGGTGTCTGCACCTGGAAAGCTCATTCCCACCCGTGGAAAAGCTCTAATCTAAATTAAGGCGAGGGCTTGTGCTGCTGAAATGAGCCACGTGCTCTTTTGTGCCCGTGTAATGAGTCTGGTGTTCAAAGCATGCTCTGGATTGAAGCTGGAACACTTTCTGGGATGGGTCTGCAAATGGCTGGATTTGCAGGTGAGATCAAACCCAAAGATCAGCAAGTCCTAATGCAGGCTCTGTTTGGGTTGGTTGAAGTCAGATATTAAGAAGAAATTCTTCCCTGTGAGGGTGGGGAGGCCCTGGCACAGGTTGCCCAAAGAAGCTGTGGCTGCTCCATCCCTGGAAGTGTCCCAGGCCAGGTTGGATGGGGCTTGGAGCAACCTGGGATAGTGGACGGTGTCCCAGCCCATGGCAGGGGGTGGAACTGGATGAGCTTTAAGCTCCCTTCCAACCCAAATCTTTCCATGTTTCTGTGATCCGTCCTCACGTCCACTTCTTGCTTGCAGCATCACCTGGGAGTTCGCTCTCCAGGTATCTCCTCCCATCAAACTTGCCCTCTTTCTAACATGGAAATCCCTGGTTTGTGGATCAGGGATTGAGTCAAACACGGAGCATCCCATGGCATGACCAACCCCCAGTCCAGTTTAACTCCTCATCTTGCTTTCCTATGAGAACACCATCAACTCCAGCAAAGGGTTAAGCTGCTTAAACCCAGGTGTCCTGGGGAATCTGGTTTGGAAATGTTTACCAAAGAGAAGCTTAAAAAACCCTGCTGTTTGGAGGAAATTCCTTGCAATGTGCTGATTCCATTTGTTTCTACCTAAAGAGAGGAAAGAAAGAGGAGGTTTCTGGCTCCCATCAGCATTTTCAGTGCAGCTGAAGGTGCCCTGTGATCCACCAGCAGATCAGCGCTGGACTAATCAGGAAGGTGTGTAAGGACATTAAACCAAGGGGATGGTTTTGTCCCGGCTGGAATGAGTTCTTGGAATCCAGAGAGGTTCCATTCCTTAGTGAGGGAATCCAGCTGCGAGCTGGGAACAAAACCCCTTGTTTTTCCCTAAAATGGACCTCCTGGCTGAGGATACCAGGAGATGGATCTGTTTTGGTGGAGTACTCGGGCAGGGAGAGCTGCGTGGAGTTGTCTGATGATCTGCTTGGAGCTGCCTCGTGCCTGGTGGTCTGTGGCTGATCTCTGGAGCTTTCTGTTGTCCTTTGTGCCCCAGCTGTGGTGGCAGCCCCTCCAGCCAGCAGCACGAGTGACTTCCTTGTGCCTGCCCTTCCGTGGTCACGCTGGTGGGACTGGTTTCCCAGGAGTTTTCTCTCCTTTCCCAGGGAACGGGGAGAGCACGTGGCACTGAGAGCAGCAGCTCCTCGCCGCCAGACAAGGGCAGAATTCGGGGACAGGGCTCTGGAGTGGTGATGCAGTTAAAGCTCTGTCATCATCTCCACTTGGGGGAAGCACTTTTGGGGTCCATGCTTTTGGCCCTAAACATCCTTCAGGAACAGTCTTGCTTTGGCTGTTGGCTGTGCTCTTGGGCTTGTGAAGGATTTTGGAAGAGCTGTGAGGGCTTGGAGGAAGATGGTGCTCTCCTGGACTCCTGCTCCCTCCAGGGGTTTTAAACCTTGAGTTTATGGCTTTTATGTTTAACCTCTGGGAATTCAGCACTGGCTGTGATTTGGGGTTTTCATGGTTTTGTTGGTCCCCATGGGGACTTGGCTGGAACAAACTCCTTGTCCTGCCAGAGGAGCATCCATCCACAGCTCCCTGATCAAAACCCAGAACACCTTTGGGAATGCCCTGTCTGGATTAGGAAGCGTTTTTTTCTCTTGGAAGAACATTGAGCAGACAGCAGGGAGAGGGGGGAGCACGACTGAACTCTGCCCCTCCTGAAACAAGGACTTGTGGACATCAGATGGGGCTGGTGAGAGCCCATTCCTGATGGAGAAGAGTTTTCCATTGCCGTGGGACATTGTGGAGGCAAAAATATCCCTGGGTTCGGGGAAAGACTGACCAAGCCCTCCCCTGGGCAAGAGGTCTGGGTGAGGCTGCAGAATGGTCCCTGTTGAGGTCTCCTTTGATCTCATTGCTTCACCAAGAGACTCTTGGGCAAACACCACCTCTGGTTTCTTAATTAACTTCGTGGAATGGAGAAATCTGTCCCTGGGGAGTGCCAGGAGGTTCCTCGCTCTCCGTGCCGAGGTTCCGGCAGCATCCATTGCACCGAGGGCCGTCCCGCTGGAGACGTCCCTCTGCCTTGCTTTTTTGGGAATGCCGCAGGGGGTGGCTGGTCTTGCAGCCACCTGGTAGTCTTGAAACCATGGAAGCAAGTCCAGCTTTATTTACTTCCCTGCTCCGTTATCAGGACTGGCGTGCGTGTCGTGGTTGCGTTGCCAGGAAGCGTTGCCGTGGAGTGGGAGGACCTGGGGTGTTGTCCTAGGAAAACCTTTAGTATGGGCCCTGTAAACCTCACGAGGGTTCCTGCCCCGTGCAGCGCCTCCAGCACCTTCCTGCACTTCCAGGTTTTTTAAACCCTTGCCACACCTGCACCTTTTCCAGTGATTTTGGGGTGGGGCTTTGAGGTTGCCGTGGGTGCTCGAGGGTGGTACCTGCACCTCCGGGACCCTCCTCTGCCACAGAAGACTAATCTATATTTGAGTTTCTGAATCGCTGGCCATGGATATCCAGCAGGACTCATGCTCCAAAGTCGTTGCTATAAAAGGAAACTTTCCCGTCCTTCCTGCTCTGCCTGTGAAGGGTGACATCGCCGTCAGGGAGGCTGTGACAGACACCAGGCACTGGCAGACACTGGCAGCACACACTCAGCCATAATTGCCTTTATTCCCCTCCCTTCCACCTCTCCTCCATCAAACTGGCCATGCTCGGCTTAGCCTTGCCTGGCAGCAGGAGCTGAGCCAAGCTGGAGCTTGAGGGCAGGATTTTTCCATAGGGCTTGGCAGGGAGCGGAGGGCACGGGGCTGGGCTCCGCTGCCGCCGTGGTGGGTGCGATCGTTCCCACATCACATGGCGGGAATGGGCTCCAAAGCAAAGCCCCGGGACGTGGGAGCGCTGCAGCAGGGATGGGAGGTCCTGATACTTCCACAAGTCCCTTCTTGTTCGCCGGGAGAGGGACTAAAGCGACGTGTGTTGTGTTGCTGGCAGCGCCGAGGAGCCTCGTGCTGGGACGTACGTGTGAGTTCACACCAGGGTGTTCTTTCTGGTACAAAGAGCTTGTGTTTGGTGTTGTCTTAAGGGGTGGTTTATCTTTGCTTGGCCTGGATGGGTTTTTTTTTTTGGAAGATGAAAGCGTTGGCTTTACAAACACAAGCGGTGAAGGAGGAGGAGGAGGAGGAGGAGATAAGCGAGAGGCGACGGGGTCAGGAATCACCAGGATACGCAGCATTGCTGGCACCACACTTGGAGAATGCTCGGGCCAGGCTTCTGAGGGGGAAGGAGCAACAGCAGCCAGCTCTTCCCCACCCATCCCCACCAGCAAGGCTTCTGGAAGAGACCTGGATCCCAGGGAGATGAGCTACGAGGTCATCGGTCCGTCCCTTGCCACCACAGGCAGCACGAGGCCACCAGCAGTTTCCGAAGCCATCCCAGTCTTGTAGGAGGCTGCAGAGGACCTGGCTAGGGCTGTGCTGACGGTGGCAGTTTTGAGGATGTTGTGTTTGAAGGCCTGTCGATAGGAGCATGGAAAAAGGAGGGAATTCTTGAGGTGGGCGGATCACTTTCCGCTGCGGGGAGGCGTGTTGATCGATGGCCAGTGCTGTGTTTTCTCATAGCCATGAGGGAGCTCTTGAAGGTAAAGAATCCACAGGGGAAAACCAAGTTCCTGAATTAGATTGTTCGGTAAAATTTGCCAATTTCGGCCACTTTGGGCCTTTTTTCAGCTTCTTTTGCAGTGGAGTGGTGTGCCCAAGCACATCAGCTGGCATTCCCTGAGCAGCTCCCTCGGGGCTGGGGTGTCCCATGGGCTTTGGAGGAGTCTTTTCTGCATCTGATTCCATGGACTTGAGTTTACTTGAGGGTCTGTGAGTGATAAAAGCAACATTCCCAGTAAATTCCTTGTGTGGGATAAGTACAGTCTGTGGCTCTGGGACATGAATTCCTACCTACAAAAAGTTTAAATTTGTTCATATCCCAGCAAAGCCGACTGTTTTTAAAAGAAACCTCCAAAAACACTTCTGTGTTTGTAGGAGAGCCGGAGGAACCTGAGTCTGGAGAAAGAAAAAGCAAATTAAAAGCCATAAGCAACAAGTGCCTGGAGTTGCTCTTGGCTCTGGCGTGGGATGAGGATGATGAGCGATTGATTGGGAGCTCTTTCTTCTTTCCCTACTTCTCAATTTGTGGCCAAGGGTAGGGTGGGAGATTTCCCCTGAGCTTGTACCACAGCCTTGAGAGGCTTTTTATGGATTTTCCAGGGAAAACAGGGGTGCAGGGTGGTAGTTATTGCAGAGCTGACCAGTCTTGTGTCCTGGTGGTTCCTGTTCGTCGTGCTTCCCATGGACACGTGCGTGCCATGGATGGGATGCATCCTGCAGCTCCCCGGCTTGGCTGAGCTCCAGTGAGATCTGGGAAGCGTGGGATGGGCAGGGATGTGCCTTTCTCCCTTTGCAGGTCCTTGGCTGCACGTGGAAGGAGCTGGCTCCATCTCCAGCCCTGACCGTGCTTGGTACCGCCCAGCCCTGTCAGCCCTCCTGGCTCTTATCAGCCCAAATTCTTGGCAGTCAGGGATTTTCCATCACTGAGGCTTCCTGGAGGGGTCCTCTCCCACCTACACCGGGCTGCAGTCAGTGCTTGTTGGAGAGGACCTTCCCTTGGCCAGCAGCTGATCCCGTTTCCCGCCCTCGGGGTTTGCGCTTTTGGGTGTTCCCGTTGTTTTATTGCATTTCTTTGCTCCAGGACCTGGGGTTTAGTGGTTTTCCCGGGATTGCTTTTCCCTGCCAGCCCTGTTCAGCATGGCTGGGAGCCCGTGCTCCGCCTTTAATTGATAGGTCAGAGTCCAGACAGAGATGGGTCCATCCTGTAATCCCATCAGGATGAGCTCGGAGTGATGGATGGAGCTGGGAATGTTGGGGAGGATGGGGCTCTGCCTGTGCCAGGAGGTCTCAGTGGGCTGCTCTGGGCTTGCAATGGGATTTCTGGGATAAATTGTACCAGACAGTGTGCAGAAGTTATTTTTAACCTTTTCCATGCCACCGCCCACTGGGAGATGCTGCTGCTGGGATGCTGAATTCCATGTTCAAGTGCTGCAGGAAAATGACCTTTGGGTTTAGTTTTTAATAAGTTTTAATAAGTGGTTTTTTCATAGATGTGACCCTGTCCCCAGCCTCAGACCTGCTGCTGCTCCATGCCTTGTGGGAGCTGGAGCTGTGCCAGGGGAGGGTTAGGGATATAAGGAAAAGGTTCCACCACCAAAAGAGGGTGGTTGGGCACTGAACAGGCTCCCCAGGGAATGGTCACAGCCCCAAGGCTGCCAGAGCCCAAGGAGCATTTGGACAACGCTCTCAGGCACAGGGTGGGATTGTTGGGGTGTCTGTGCAGGGCCAGGGGTTGGACTCCATGATCCTTGTGGATCCCTTCCACCTCAGGATATTCCATGATTCGATAAGAGGAGATCCAGGAGGAGGTAGTGCACTGATTGAAGACCCTGGAGATGCTCCCTGTTATCTCACAACAGCCTCTCTGCCCCCTGAGAAGCAGCCAGGCTCTCCACAGTGTGCTCAGTCTCCACATCCCATCTGTCCCATCCCAAAAACCTTATCCTTACCCTCACTGCTTGCAAATTTAAATCCAGGGGCAGCACCATCTGTGTCGGGAAGCTGTGAGGATGCACCCATGGAAATGTGCTCACGGGGGGGGTCCCTAAAGCTTTCTCCAACCCCCAGCAAAGCCTGTTTAGGATTTTGGAAAGAATAGTGTGACCACCGTGGAGCCCGATCCAGGCAGCTGCTGCCTGTTGGATTTGTTGGGATGGGGGGAGCAGGCAGCGCAGGGTTGGATTTGATCCTGCAGCATTCCTTTTCCCTTGTGGGAGGGGAAAAACCGGCGTGCAAAGCAGGTGTGGGTGCCTTGGAGGGGTTGCAGGACAAGATGCTGTCGCTGTCAGGGCGAGCTCTGGTCACCCACTGGTTTCCTTCCCCCCACCATTCATTTCGGATGCTGTTTATGGCTTTGGATAAACAGATGGGGCTGGGTTTTTCCCGAGTCTATATTTAACCCCAGGCTAAATTTAAACTGCTTTCGGAGGAGTTTGCAGACCATTGTCTCGGTGATTTCTAAACAAACCTTGCCCCATCCACCCTTGCTTCCCCCCAGGCTGCTCCCATTGTCCCTTTGTATCCTCACATAGCCTGAATGTGAGGCTTTGCTGGTTACCTCTGCATTCAGAAACATTTGGGGTCCATCTCCAGCACCAAAACAGGGCTCCCATCCCAAGTCCAGCCATGGGGGGCCTGGACCCCCATTTTTTAATGTGTGTGTGCATTGCTACATCCAGGAGGGACAGACACATCCAGGATGCTGCTCTCAGGAGAGGAAATACCTTCCCATTATCCCTCACTGGTGTGTAGATTCTTGTTGCCTTCTGAGGCCTCAGGGTTGGATGTGGAGGGGATTTTTCCAGCTGTTTCTCCACACAGCCACATCTGTCAGAGACCTTTAGCACGAAAATTCCCATCTCCTTATATAAACACGGGGAGGGGGAGCATCCCTGCGAATGCCAGGGTTGTGGATGTGTCAGTGAGAGGTGTCAGTGCCGTGGCTGCAGTAATTAATATAAAATTGATTTGATGCTGGACCAGCAGGCAGGTGTTTAAAAACATATCCGTGAGTTACGCTTTCCCCCTGGAGCTTCCCACTGATGATCCCCCTGGCAAGCAGCTCCGGGTCCCGTCTCTTACCTGTCCCAGCTCTGATAAGCTCAGTCTCGACTCCAGGCCTGGTTTCCCTGTGTTTATTGCCTGCCAAACCCTCTCGCCTTGGATTGCTCCCAGCAGGACCCGCAACGAGGCTCTCCTCAAAGGGAAAATGTTTGCACACAAGTTCTGCCTTCCCTTTTCTGGCTGGAGCCTGGTGCATCCCTTCCAGCTAACCACATTCCCGGCATACCAGCCCTGGGGATGGCTTGGGAAGCATTTCAAGCAGGCTGGAGTATCTCCTGCTTAGGCTCTGCCCTGCAAATTTCCTCTTGCTGCATTCCAGAAAAGGGCACCAAATCCTTCAGGACTTGCTGTTCCCCCTCGCAGTGCCGGAGGAGACATCAGCTCCGAATTCTAAGGAATTTGGGCTTGGGTGTTATTTTCTGCTTGATTTAATTTTCAAGCAGAGGGAGGAAAAGAAAAAATCGCATGGGAGGGGAGAATGGAAAAACGGTGCTGGGAGTGGATGAAAATCCCTTTGTGAAACAAGAGATTTGGGTATAACTTTTAATTAAAAGTTTTATTTTTAAGACCTGCTGGTGCTTTGCAGCCAGGATGAAATTTTGTGGCAGGTCTGAGGGAGCAGGAGGCAGGGGCTGGATGGCAGAATTCCCGGGATGATCCGGATACGCCGGACCACGTTCCTGCTCCCTGGTGCAAACCCAGAGTAGCAACGCCCGGCTCGGGCTGTGCTCCAGCCTTGCCTTCAGCCTTCCCTGCTTGTCCTGGCTCATCTGGCTGCTTTCCAAGCTCCAGAGGACACGGGTGACATCAGGGGAGGTCTTGCCCACGCTTGCATCAGCCACGCCGTTGGTGGTCGGAGTGTCGGCGTGTCCTGTGGGAAACGGGTTCGTTTTCCTCCCGGCTCCGGCGTGCTCACGCAGCTGCTCTTCCACAGGGGTTCTGGAAGTGTTTTTGCAAGTGCTTCTGGAAAAAAGGAGGAAAAAACCCTTTATTTTTATCTTACTCTGTGCAAGAAGGGCTTTTGCTCTGCCTGGTCCCTGCCGGGTGAGGGGAGAGACAAAGGGAGCAAGTGGGAAGAGCCAGGTCTCATCCTAGGAGATCCCAGTGCTGGGGTGGGAGAGAGGGATAACCCATTTCAACATGAAAAATGCCCAGTCCTGTGGGTCTTCCATGCTCCCACAGCACCCCAGTGCTCGGTGGTTTTATAATTACGTGTTGCAGCAACGTGCAAATGCTTGGGAAATGGGGAGAAGGACCAGTTTATGATCCTGGGAGAAGTGTATCCCCAAAAATCTCTTAAAGGCCAGAGGGGTGCTTTCTACAGGGTTGTGTCCAGCGGTAGCATCGTGCAAGACCAGGCTATCCTTGCTATCCAAGGCAGTGCCATAGCTACTGGGAACACCCAGGTTATATTCCATGGTGGTTTAAGGAGAACCTGTTCCATTGTCTTGTCAGCATGTGGGTGGCGTGGTGGGACCCGGAGCCTTTCTAACACGCTGGCCTTTGTCTCTCTCCCCCAGGCTGGTTCCCCGAGGTGACACCGGGGTCCCTGTAGCCGGCGGAGAGGCCATGGCCACGTAGTGCCCGCCGGGACCGGAGATGGCGGCGCAGCGGATCCGCGCGGCCAACTCGGGAGGGCTCCCGCGCTGCAAGTCCGAGGGGACGCTCATCGACCTGGGCGAGGGCTTTGCCGAAACCGCCCTCTGCGACGTCAAAGGTGCGTGGGGACCCCCGTGGGGTGCGTGGGGACGCTGCCCCCTCCTCATTTCGGGCTCGTCCTCCCGCCCCGGGAGGGCTCGGTCACACCAACGTGGCGGTGACAAAGGTGTTCCCTTCCCCCAGCGCTGGGAGCCTGCAGGTTGCTCCAATAATCCTTTTTTTTTTTTTTACCTTTTATTGCTTTTTTTTTCTCTGCTGTGTTTGCCTTACCCAGCATAAAAGCCATGGTCAGGTGGGAGGGGAGTTACCGCTCCCCTGGCAGAAGCGCATCCCAAGGAAAAACTCCAGGTGGAGGCTGGTGTGTCCCGAGGGCCTTTAAAATAAACACGCACGAAAGCGATTGTTTTTGCAGGCAGAGCAAGGAGAGACCTGAACATCAAACGCTCCCTGCAAATGAGATGGTTTTTAACAGGAATTACTCCTATTCTCCAAGGGGTTTCAGCACATCCCTGTTAACCCCTGCATGCACGGCTGGAGGGACGTGGGAACAGCCACTTGCCCGTGCGATCCGAAGGGATGGGGACACCAAAAATACCCTGTCCTGCAGATTTAACGGTGGCTTCCAACCTCCCAGGCTGGCAAGATAATTCCAATTTAGAGTTTATATAATTTCACACTGGATAAATGTCCTCCCAACTTTGCCTGCTGGCGGGTGAGTTGTTCAGGATGTGTAGAAAACTCTTCTCAATATTTGATCCCCAGGCTATATTTGAAGACTTTTCTTTGCTCAGCTGAATCTTCCCTCGCCTTGTTATTTCCGTGTGTGAGAAGTGCTGCCAGCCTCCAAGCAGTGACTGCAGGGATGTGCAGTCGGAGCTCCCATCCCTTTGTCTCCGAGATTTTAAGGGCTTCCTGTGTTTTCTAAACTCCCTTTTCCTTCCAGAGAGCTCTCGAGCCTGTTGAAGCAGGTGCTGTCCCGGTTCCCTTGCAGCTCCGTATTGGTGAAAATCCAGCTTTCCTTGTTTTCTTAAGTCTGTCTAGGGAGATAACACCCATTTAACCATTGATGGAACATCATCTGCAGCTTGTTTCTAGTGCTTTTTACAGAAAAGCATCCTAAAAATGAGAGCAAACCCAATAAATAGGGTGACAGTGTAGGCTCGACCCAGCCTGGATGTAAATTGGGATCCCCTGGCAAAACAACTTTCCACTGAAAGGAAGATTGAAGATGCTGCCAGGACCATGACAGCTCTGTGGGAGGGAGATGCTGGGATTCTGTGAGGGTTCAAACTGGGTGACCTTTAGAATCACGGAATAATTTGAGTTGGAAGGGACCTGAAAGCAGGGACACCTTCCATTAGACCAGGTTGCTCCAAGCCTTGTCCAACCTCGCCTGGAACACTTCCAGGGATGGGACAGCCACAGCTTCTCTGGACATGTTTGATATATGCAGGAGAGGAGTTACAGCAGAGCAAGAGGGCTTTTAGCCTGTACTGAAAATTATCTTGTGTTTAGATAACCTTTTAGGGAAATAAGATGTGAATGTACCAGAAAGAGCGGAGTTTTATGAATTATAAATACCTGCAGGCTTGAGAGGTTGCCCAGGGAATTAGTGAACCTGGAAGTGTTCAGAAAATATGTAAATGTGGCACCTGGGGACATGGCTTAGTGGTGGACCTGGCAGTGCTGGGTTAATGGTTGGACTCGATGATCTTGGAGGGCTTTGCCAACTTTAATGATTCAGTGATTCTAAAACTACCTCCATCACTTAAAATAGTGTGGGTTGGTGACCTGGAATAAATGATTGCAAGTCAGTGGTGGCTCTGCTGTGGATCTCTCACAGCGCTGTTCTCTCCTTGCCTTTGCAGTGCCTTCTCCCAGTGCCTTGCTGGTTGACAATCCCACGTCCTTCGGAAATGCGAAGGAAGTCGTAGCCATCAAGGATTACTGTCCCACGAATTTCACCACCCTGAAGTTCTCCAAGGGGGACCACCTGTACGTCCTGGACACGTCGGGAGGGGAGTGGTGGTACGCCCACAACACCACGGAGATGGGATACATCCCCTCCTCCTACGTGCAGCCCGTGAACTACCGCAACTCCTCGCTGACGGACAGCGGGATGATCGACAATCTGCTGGAGAGCCCCGACGAGGGCGTCAAGGAGCTGGACCTGCTCGGGGAATGGACTGATGGGAAGAGAAACTCTGCCAAACCCTACACCAACAACCCGTTCTTGAACGGAGTCCAGACCAACCCGTTCCTGAACGGGAATTTGCAGACGGCGCCCAGCTCAGACAAGGAGCCCGACTCCGGTGCTGCCGTGGATTTGTTGCTCTTCGACACGGGGGCTCCCCCGTCGGCTGTTCCCAGCTCGGCCGCCAACAGCAGCCTGGGGAACCTTTTTGACGAGTTTCCCTCCACAAACAGGCTGGATCTGGAACAGCCTGTGAGAAGGGACAACCCCTTCTTCCGAAGTAAACGCTCCTACAGCTTGTCGGAGCTGTCTGTCCTCCAGGCCAAGTCAGACGAGCCAGCATCCTCGGGTTTCTTCAGCGGTTTGAAGTCTCCCACCCCTGAGCAGTTCCAGAGCCGGGAGGATTTTAGGACAGCGTGGCTGAACCACAGGAAGCTGGCTCGGTCTTGCCATGACTTGGATTTGCTTGGCCAAAATCCCGGCTGGGGTCAGACGCAACCGGTGGAGACCAACATCGTCTGCAAGCTGGACAGCTCCGGTGGGGCCGTCCAGCTTCCGGACACCAACATCAGCATCCACGTGCCCGAGGGCCACGTGTGCCCCGGGGAAACCCAGCAGATCTCCATGAAGGCGATGCTGGACCCGCCACTGGAGCTGAACAGCGACAAGTGCAGCACCATCAGCCCCGTCCTGCAGATCAAACTCAGCAACATGGAGGTGAAAACCTTCATCATCCTGGAGATGAAGGTGTCGGCAGAGGTCAAGAACGACATCATGAGCAAGAGCCTGGTGGGACTGCAGTGCCTGCGCAGCGACATGAAAGAGGGGCCCTACACGCCGATGCAGCTGAGCTATTCCTACGGGGACACGATCCAGGTGCAGCTGGAGAACCTGGAGCCGTGCATGTACGTCGCGGCCGTGGCGCAGGGCCAGAACATCCTCTACCCGTACACCGTGTGGGATTACATCAGCAAGAAGATCACGGTGGGCGTCTACGGCCCCAAGCACATCCACCCTTCCTTCAAGACCGTGGTGGCCGTGTTCGGCCACGAGTGCGCTCCCAAGACCCTGCTGGTCAACGAGGTCACCAGGCAGTCCCACGGCCCCGCTCCCGTCGCCCTCCAGCTCTGGGGGAAGCACCAGTTTGCCCTGTCCCGGCCCCAGGACCTCAAGCTCTGCATGTTCTCCAACATGACCAACTACGAGGTGAAGGCCAGCGAGCAAGCCAAAATCGTCCGGGGCTTCCAGATGAAGCTGGGCAAGGTCAGCCGCCTCATCTTCCCGATCGCGTCCCACGACCCCAACGAGCTCTCGGATTTCACGCTGAGGATACAAGTCAAGGACGACCAGGATGCCATTCTGACCCAGTTCTGTGTCCAGACGCCGCAGCCACCTCCGAAAAGCGCCATCAAGCCAACGGGGCAGAGGCGGTTCCTCAAGAAGAACGAGGTCGGAAAGATCATCCTCTCCCCTCTGGCTGCCACCGCCAAGTATCCGGTTTTTCAGGACCGGCCGGTGTCGAGCCTGAAGTACGGGAAGCTGCTGAAGACGGTGGTGAGGCAGAGCAAGAACCACTACTTGCTGGAGTACAAGAAGGGAGACGTCATAGCCCTCCTCAGTGAGGAGAAGATCAGGTTGAAGGGCCAGCTGTGGACCAAGGAGTGGTACATTGGCTACTACCAGGGCAAGATTGGCCTCGTGCACACCAAAAACGTGCTGGTGGTCGGGAAGGTCAAGCCCAGCTACTTCTCCGGGCCGGATCTCACCACCAGCCTGTTGCTGGAGCAGATCCTGAGGCCCTGCAAGTTCCTGACCTACATCTACGCCTCGGTGAGGACTCTGCTGATGGAGAACCTCAGCAGCTGGCGCTCCTTCGCCGACGCCCTGGGCTACCTGAACCTGCCGCTCACGTTCTTCTGCCGGGCGGAGCTGGACAGTGAGCCGGAGCGAGTGGCCTCCGTCCTGGAGAAGCTGAAGGAAGACTGCAACAGCATGGAGAACAAGGAGAGGAAATCCTTCCAGAAGGAGCTGATGACGGTGAGTCTTGAGGTCTGGTGAAGAGGGGCTTCATTCCCGGCTGGCAGAGGGATCGGGGAGAACGGGAGGTGGAAGTTTCTTAATTCAGTCTGTGGAGACCAAGGTCTGTCTTGAAGGTCTTCCACAGACTGCTCAGCACAGCCAGCTGGGAGTTGGACTCTTGGTGTGGTGGGATCATGGCAATAATGAGGGACACGCTGAGGTACGTGGAATTCCAGAATCGTGGAATGGTTTGGGTTGAAAGAAACCTCAAAGCTCATCTTGTTCCACCCTCTGCCATGGGCAGGGACACCTTCCACTAGACCAGGTTGCTCCAAGCGCTGTCCAGCCTGGCCTGGGACACTTCCAGGGATGGGGAGTCTCTTTTTGAGTGGCAGCTAAACCAAGGGCACCTCTGAGCTGGGATGTTTTACATATTGCACATGGAAATGCATAGCTTCCTCCTTGTCCTGGAAGGAATTTGGGAGAGCGCTGCCTGCCAGTATTTCTAGGATGCCAGTGTAAGTCTCTTACAAAATATCATCTCCACGATCATTTCTAGCATTTCATAGGAAGCGAGCCAAAGAAAATACAGGGTGAAATGTCTGGGAGAGATTTGCAGCTCTCTCCTGTTCCGTGCTCTCCCGCAGGAGCAGGATAACTGAGTTACGGAGAACCGCGTGGTTTAAAATGTCAATTGGATTAAGGGATAGCGGCGGCGTTGCTCGGCAAAATGAAATTATGGCAAAGGGGGCTGGAGCTGAATGAACGAGTTCAGTTCCCACAGTCCCTTCAGGAAGAAGGGGGAGATTTAAGGATTGAGCATAAGGTGTTAAGGAGAGTATGGAATGCATTGTTACTTAGGGAAGTGCTGCCCGGAGAGTTCCCCGTGCCCGGGTACCACTTTGGGGCCTGTGGGGCGACGTTTTAGCCTTGATTTTTCAGGTTTCAGGTCATGCCACCAATGCTGCTTCTGTTGCAGGGTTCTCCTGGCCATCAGTGTCTCTTTCTGGGACCATCCAGGATTGGAAAATCCCCCCTGTGAGAGCCAAGGCTCGTGTCTGGCCCCCTGCTTCCCCCAAGGGACTTTTGTTCCTTTAATCATTAGAGAATGATGGGATGAAATCCGTGCTGCTCCTGCCGGATGCTTCCGAGAGCTTGGTGCTGTTTGCTTTACCTGTTTGCAACCCCGTAGGTGTTTCTTTTATCTATTCCCATTGTTTTCAGGGATCCCAGACACTCTGTAGGTCCTGGAGAATCCTCAGTGGGGAGACAAAGGGAAAGATAAGGCTCTTTAGATGCTCAGGGAGCTGCTGACTCAAGGGGAGGGCTGGAAGCTGCGGGAAAACATCCTGCTCCCCTATGGATGCCTGGAGCTCAGAGTCCCAGGGCAGGTTTTATTCTCCTTGTTTGAGGCTAATCCTGTTCTCTGTGAGGCTGAGCCTGTCAATAAAGGATGAGCTCCCTTCTTGGTGGAACATGATGCTGCTTCCAAACCCCTTGCTGCCGTCAAATCCTCCTTAGCCTATGGAGAAATTAGATTGAGCCTGTTGAAAGAAGAAAATAATGATGTTTCAGGGGATGGCAATGGAGCAGTAATGGATTTCATTGTGTTTAAATCTGATTTTATTTGTAACAAATGGACTCGCTTTCTGGCAAGAAGAACCAGCTGCCTTAAGCTCCAGCGTGGCCATTTCATCTGGAAGTTGGTTGTCTCCCCTCAAAAGGACTGGGAAGGGAGAAGTGGAAGCAGGTTTATCAGGGGTCAGAGTTGAGTGCACAAAATGCCAGTGGCAGAGCCGTGCACCAGCAGCCGAGCAAGGAGAAGCCTGCTCATGATGACTGGTTAATCAGTATTCTGCCTTTAATCATTATTTTTCCAATGGAGCACTAGCAGTGGAGTGTGAAGGTAACTTGGGGGAAGTTGCTCACGAATTACTCATCACAGCAGAGAGGGAAAGCTCTCCCCTCCCTCCTCCCTGCCGGTCGGAAGCAGGCAGCACATGGATGGTTTGGATAAAAAACCTGGGCATGGATTCAGGAAGATTTCCTTGCCACTGCTCCCTGGCCCTTGGGGTTTGACCTGCCATGAGACACAGCATTTGTCTCTCTGTGGTTTTTCCATGCAGTGCTTTTAGAGAGGCTCTCATTTATCATCCTTCCAACAGACACTGCTGTTGGGAAAAACACAGGTCTGCTGGGAATGCCCCCTGGCACGTCAGCAGAGAGCTCTGGAAACTCTGAGCTTGTTCTTCTCCGGGCTGCCTGTAAAGGTCACACAGAAGATGAGGCTGGGATTTTTTTCCCCTCCCGTTGTTTTGTTTTCTCTGACTCCCGGTATCCAGGTATCCATGTGCTGCTTGTCTTCTGCCAGAAGTTCCTGCTTGTCCCTGGTGTGTGCAGGCCCAAAGAGCTGCTGGGGGGCTGAAGCAGTCCCTGAAGTCCTGCAGGTCAGGGTGTCATGGCTTGGACCTTGGACCCAAGGTGTTGGGGTTCTTGTGCTCCTCCATCCCGAAGCAATCGTGAATCCCAGAATGGTTTGGGTGGGAAGGGACCTTAAAGCCCATCCCTTTCCACCCCCTGCCATGGGCAAGGACACCTTCCACTTGACCAGGTTGCTCCAAGCCACATCCAACCTGGCTTTTGACACTTCCAAGGATGGGGCAGCCCCAGCTTCTCTGGGCAACCTGTGCCAGGGCCTCATCCCCCTCAGCATGCTGAGATCCAGCTGGGCATCATATCCAAGGAAATTACCCCCTGAAGCCAGCGCATGACTGTATTAGAGAAAAAAAAATAGTATTTAAGACTGAGAGTGTGTATTTGAAATGTGTGAGATGATTTTGGAGGTGGTGACAGCCAAAAGAGCGAGTGGAAGAGACGTTTAATGCCTAAACAAGGGTTATTTCGGGGAACACTTGTACAGAGCCAACTTGTTTGGATCAAAACCTGACCCATATCCCGGAGAGGATGATGAGACAGGAGCCTGTGCACGAACATCCTCTCACCCTGTTGGTCCGGTGCTCTCCTTGGGGCCACAGAACCTTTATCCCTCTGTGTTTGAGGAAGTCCCAGGTGGGAGCTGTTTTCTTCCACACGCTGCTCTCCTTCATTAGGAAATGGGATTCTGCATTTCAAAGCCGGGATGTAAATTCAGCCTCCCCTGGATGCCTTTTAAGTTGAGGTGTTTCTGCTTTGAACTGGGATTTGAATATCAAACACCCTCTTGGCTCGCCGGGCAGGCGGAGCCGGTTCCCAGCTGCTCCCAGGGGAATAAATATTCCTGAGGGCTCTGGCAAAGCACAGCCGGGGTCACGCCTGGGTGCTGAGGGATGGAGACGCAGTGGGTGGACCCAGCTATCCCGGGAGGCTTGTCCAGGGTGAGGGAGGAGAATGGAAAAAATTGTAGCATAATCCCACTGGAGAGAGGATTAAGTCTGCTGAGCTAATCCCAGCGTCTCGCCCTTTCCAGTAATATTCCCACTTTGGCTCCCACCTCAGTGTCTATGATGCTTTGTACCCCATCCCAACCTGGTTTTGGTGCTGTCCCCATCTCCTGCCACCTCTGCCCGTGGGATTGGAGCTGCCAGGGCACAGCAGCTGCTGCTGGGGCCATCAGTGGGTTTCAGAGTTTCCGGGAGCGATCCGTCTCTCCCAAAGTTGTTGTTTGGAGTGATCACACACTTTTTGATGAGGTGGCCTCCCGGGTGCTTTCCTTGATGCTGTTTTGTTGTTCACCTGGAGCAGGAGAAGGAGCAGGAGAATCCATCTCCTGCAGCTCCATCCTTCTCGACCCCTGCGGCGCTCCCGGCTCCGGGCGGCCTCTTCCGCTGCCTCTGGCCTCGGGCAGGGGATGAGAGCAGCTCATTCAACCCTCTTCCCTAAATACCGGGTTGTGCACGGGATCGGGATCCAGCTGCCTGGAAAGGCACCTCTGAGGATGTTAAGTCTGCCCCCTCCTCAGGACCCTCCGGATCCAGCCCTTGCGGAGAGGGTGGTGGATCCGTGGGCCGGGTGATAAGGGAGGAGAGGAGGCGGTTCTGGCACAGGTGTGAGATCTAAATGCTGCTTGATGTCTTTTGCAAAACAAAATGAATGCTCTTTTAAATGGATTTTCCTCGCTTGTTTAACAAGGGGGTTTATTGGCTCCCTTGCTCCCACAGGAAGCCGGTGTCAGCACTTTGGAGAGGCAGGCACGTGCTGGTCTGCAGCTGTGATTAGAATCCAGCTCAGCTTTAAGCTGGGAGCAGATAAGGGGAAAATGAACTGTGCATTTGCTTTGCAAATTGCTGGAGTGGTTTCAGATGTTCCCATCTTCCCCCCTCCCCAAACTGTCCCCATGAAACCTCCGGTGGGAGGATTTAACCGTTCCTTGCCCCAGAGCTGAACCAGCTGGGGTTTGCCCAGACCCCTGTGGCAGGAGATGATGTCAGGGTGGCACCAAGCAGGTGGATTCTGGCCACGTGGGGAACCACCATATCCACGGTTTCCATAATAACCATCCCCATGCTGCTGTGAAGGAGTGGGTGGGGTCTGTTTGCTTGGTTTCCGTGTTTTAATCATATAAAACTCCTTCCCGTAGCCACTTGAGGTTCAGGGTGGGATTTGCCCAAGGACTGGGTTTCTGTTGTGGTCCAGAGGCTCTGGCAGAGGCTGAGGGAGCCCTGGGGAGTGGGATGATGATCCTGTCAGTCAGATCCCATGCTCTGATACTGATAACTGCCCTTAAACCCTTCCTTTCCTGGGCTGCACTGTGGATTGTCCCATATTGCAGCTTCTGAGTGGATTTTAATGTGGTTTGATGCTTTAAGGCAGGAGCTAACCCTACTCCATCCTTTTTTCCTGGCTAAGTTATTCCTACCCAGGAAACCTGGACTGATGCAATTGCTCTTTCCACTTAAAAACCATTTGTGGAAAATCTTGGCTTTCAGGTCAATAAATGATGCAGAAGGAGGAGGAGGAGGTGGAAAAGAGGAAGAACATCCCAGGCTGAGCAATGGTCCTGTAGTGTCTGAGCCTTCACCCGGGTCTCAGCCCAGCCCGCCCCCTCACAGGGCTGATGTCCAGGTCCCATCCCAAAACGTCCTGGCTGTCCCTTGCCCACTGGACTGAAGGGTGATGCCGCTCTGGGATGAGGTCTCTCCGTGCTGGATTAATTCTCTTGATTAAAAGCATCTGTTGTCCTCAGCCCCTGGGATGCCTTAAACTGCTTAAGGTGGGGCCTGGACATCTCGGGAAGGGTGCCTGGAAAATGAAGCTGCAAACCTCATCCAAGAGGGGGTCGAGCGCTTTGTTCAATTAATGGGATTACTCTTCTGCAGAGCCTCGTGGCCTAATTTCACCAGCTGTCCCTGGAAGGGGGGGCGGGAGGATTTTTGGGATGCTCCTGGCGGGACTTACCACCTCCCACCACCCACCGGTGACTCCCTG
>VZRJ01011035.1:461-14857 GCA_013397565.1 Ptilonorhynchus violaceus | reverse complement strand
GTTCCTGTTTTTAACCAGGAGAAACTTCATCCCACCTGGATGTGGGGCAGGATACCTCTGGAAGAAGCTGGAGGTTTGGGGTTTGCCAGAGACCTCGCTGGGAGATGCATCAGGAGGATGGTGAGAGGGAATCAAACTCCCCGGATTCTCCTTGCTCTGGGGAAGAGGCCAGAAAAAGGGAGGGAATTGTTGCCATCCATATAATCCCTTTAAAAGCAAAAAAAAAAGAAGAAAAAAGAGGGAAAAGAGAGAATCTTTCTCCTCATTTGAAATCTGAGCTCACTGGGAATATTCCAGGTGCTCCATGTGATTGAATTCTTTGCCATTGATTTCTAAGGGCTTCAAGGCTCCTCAAGTCCAGTTTAACTTGTAAATAATCTTTGCTACAAACCTGGTGCCAACAAACTCAATATTTGTGACACCCAGTGCCCGTATTTTTTTCCCCCTGTTCCTTTTACATCCCAAGTTTTTTGAACGACCTCCCTTCTTCCTGCTGCTCCCCAGCTTTCAGCTATTTCACGTGGGAGGGAAATATTTTTGCACAGAAAGATTATTTTAAGTGCAAAGTCTCTTTTTAGTGAAAAAAAAAAAAAGCTGCTACAAGAGGATGGTTGGCTATTAAAGGGTGACCTTTTTTTTCAGGTTAATTAAAAAACGAATGGAAGAAAGAGTAGGTGCCAGCATGGAAGTCTTGAGAGGGAATGGTCTCCTTTCCTCTTCCCAAAATCCCATCCCCACAAGGGATCCCTTTCCATGGATACCCAAGCAGCAAACAGCACCTTCAAATTCTCCTCAGGGGCTTTAAGGGCTTTTCCTGTTTGCACATAGCACAGAGCGAGGGTCTGTCTGCAGCCCCAACCCCTTTCCCAACCCCTTTTCCTCTCCCTGAGGCACCCCAGGAGCGCATTTTTCCATGCAGGAGCTAAAATCCCTGTTGCAGTGAGGATGACCTTCATGTGCTTTCCCCTGGGATTTTACCCAAATCTTGGCTTTCCCCCTTCTCCTGGCAAGCCCCAGAGCTCCGCAGAACGCTGTGCTGGGGTTGGTGTCAGCAACAGTGAGGGCAGGGCTTGGAGCCTCCCGTGATCCAGGGATGTCCCTGAATAATTCCAGCATATTATTTTGCCCCTGCTTGGTTTTTCTATCTACCTCAGGTATATATAAATATATATATATAAATACCCACCTTGGCATTTCAGCAGCTGCCTCAAACACGCTGTGCCCTCCCCCAGGCCCCTGGGACCACAGCCAGCACATTTTGGGGCCCATGGGGTGAGGCTGCATTAATTCCTCCCTGGTTTTGGTCCGAAATCCAGTCTTTCCTCCCGTGCTGGGACTGGGAATGTGTCCTTCAGATGCCTTCTGCTTGCTAAAAGTCAAGCCCTTCTTAAAATCTGTCTGGGCTTTGCATTGCCACCCTTGTGCAGTAACTGGTTATTGTACTCGCTGTTTAATGTTCCTTTTTTTTTCTTTTTTTAAAGAAAAAAAGAGTTTTGGGGGAAAAAAAAAATTCCAATTAAAGCTGTTACTCTCCAGTGCTCCCGCTTAGATGTCATCTGCTGTTGTCTCTTCATCCCCAAGCAGCTTGGATGAGTGGGATTAATTTTGTGGGGTTTCCACTGTGCCAAAACCTAGAGCCAGCAGTCCTTTGGGGCTGAGCCTTATCCCATCTCCTCCCCTCGGCCTGTCCATCCCGCCTCCTCCAGGGAAAAGTGGCTGGAAGCGATCTCACCTCCCAAACTGCTGCTTAATTCTCAGTCCCTAGGTAAGGAACTTCTGGAGTGGGGAAAGATTGGGTTGCAGGGTTTGTTTTGGCACGGGGATGTTTTCCTGGTGGTTTTCTGACTGGGGAAAACATCCCTGTGTTTAGCCGAGGCAGTTGTGGTGCTCCCAATCCCAATGGAGGTCAGATCCCAAGCCGTGAAAGGGAAATATTGGGGTGTTTGCCAAGGGTGAAGAGGTGAGAGGATGGATCCATGAGGCCAGATGAGGCTCCCTGGGGAGAGCAGGGTGGCAGGGGAGCCCTGCAGCAGCCCGAAGAATAACAGGGAAATGGCAATCCCAGATTAGAGTGCTGTGTATCCCATTCCTTGACTTTATTCTCCCTCATTTCCAATGGCTAAAAAGTTCCACAAGTAGTGAGGCACAAACTCCCCCCTCCAGCCCAGGCACCCCTGGTGAGGTGAGGTCCTGATGTCCCAGCCATGGTGTTTTGGGGCTTTCTGTGAATTATTTCTGAATTATTTGCACAAAAGCTTGGTTTCTGCTGGGGTTCCCAGCCCCCTCCTGCCTTTCCCAGCACTGTGGGATGGATACAGGTGATTTCCCCACAAGGATACCCTGCCTTGTGCCTCCTTGTCCTGGTCTGGGGAATAAGGACACCAGCCAGATGATTTTGGGGAGTTCCCATTGGCTCCTTCCCTGCTGCCTGACTCCCTCAGATATTTCAGCTTCAAGGAAAGGATTTGGCTTTTTTTTTTCCTCTACTTCAGCTGTCATAAGTGAAGGATCATCTTCCATGGGCTCATCCAGCACCAAAAGGCTGAAGGAGACGTGTCAAGAGGGGAAGGGAAAGGAAAATCACCCCTGGGTTGTCGGTGTCTCCACACAAAGTGTGGTTTACAGGGAAATCTGGAGCCTGTGATGAAAGACCCCAGAGGTCTCCGGGTGTTTGTTTGCATCCCTAGAAATCCCCGCTGAAAAATCAATGGATTTGCTTCCTTCCCAGCTCTTCATTAAAAGCCTGTCATGGATTATCAGGACACAACGTGAGGAGCTGCTCGTGAGTGCTTAGAGGAGCGGAGTTGGTTCAAGGATTGCTCCCAAGTTTTCCTCAGGTTCCTTCTGCCACCAAATCCCACCATTCCCAGGGCTGTCCCCTGCATCCAAGCTCCTCTGAGGGCCATATCCCCGTGCCAGGTGGAGGCATGACGGTTTGCTGTGTGGAAAACCGTGGTGGGAAACACCTTCGGCGAGGATCACAGTGGATCAGCTGGAATTGTGCCCTGGGTGCTGGGATTTGCTGGCATCCTGTTCCGGGTTTGGGTTTCCTGGTTTGCTGGATCCTTGTTTTACCTTAATAGCCCAAGGTGACTTAATCAGGCCGGATCCCTCATTAAAAAAAAGGGCTTGAAGGCTGGAAATTAAGGCAGGTGTTGATCATCCCGGGAAATGCAACTCCCATTCCACGTTCGCAGCACGACCCACTCAAGGCTCCTTTCAAAAGCCTTTTTTTTTTGGATAACCAAAGCCTCCCCTGGGGCTCACCTCTTTACAGCTCAGCAGGTTTAATCCCTTAGGGGAATTCAGGGACTTCTGAGCAACAAATGGCACCTCTGAGGGGTTTTTTAAATTGTAATGGGAGGGGAAAACAAAGGATGCAAAGGCTTGTTTTTCCCGAAGGCTGGCCCAAGGAGCTGTCGGCTGTGCAAGGGGTGCCGGAGTGCTGGATTTGGGGCGGAAGCGAGGAGGAAGGAGGCTCCGGCTGGGGGGAGGAAGGTGTGAGTTTTGTTGCTGTTTAACAGCCTCGCTGCACGTCGGGGAGTGCCGCTGGTTGCGGTTTCCCCTTCCTCCCGCTGCCCATCCCTGAGTCAGCCCCATCCCTGAACCACCGGGCTGCTCCCTCCTGCTGCGCTCAATTCATCTCCGAGGGCTTGGGACCAGCCCAGCCTCTCCAAGGACGGCTCCAGCGCGCCTTCAGCAGCCTCTGGAACATAAGGAACTCTGGGTTCCTGCCCTGCTTTGATTCCCTCTCCACTGACCATTAATTAAAGCTTCCAGCTTCGTGGCATCGTCCAGCACAAATCGAGTCGCTGGGATGCAGTCCAGTCCCTCACTGGGACAAGGGAACGGCCTCAAGCTGTGCCAGGGGAGGTTCAGGTTGGATTATCAGGAAAAATTTCTTCCCCGAAAGGGCTGTCAGGCATTGGAAGGCTGTCCTGCCTTTGTGCCCGAGTCATTTTGGCAATGGCTTTTCCCCACGTTTCATCCTGCTCGCCTATAAATAACTCCTAAAAACACCTCTGCAGGCGATAATGAATCCAAGGGCGGTGTGGCTGCTCCAGCTCAAAGCACCTGGGCTTGCTGGTGTCAGCTCCCTGTCCTCCCCACGCTCCTCCCCAGGGAGGAGCACAAGGCTCTGGAGCCTCCCAGCTGCCATCCCAAAGCAGGTTTTTTGTGGATGCGTGTGGTTTTGGGGTGATTTGGGGTGCTTTTTGTTAAACGAGGCTGGTGCTGCTCCTGGCTTCCCTCATCCACACTCTTCAGGGAAGTGGGATGCACACCACATCTTCTCATCTCATGCTTCCAGTGCTTTCCCACAGTGGGAAAAGAGGCAGAGGTAAGGAAGAGGGAGCGCTCCTGTGCCTGTGGATAATAAGGATATTTATTTATAAGGTCATATTTCTAGGGGGGAATGGCTTTAAGCTGACAGAGAGTAGGTTTAGATGGAATATTAGGAAGAAATTCTTCCATGTGAGGGTGCTGAGGCCCTGGCACAGGTTGCCCAGAGCAGCTGTGACTGCCCCATCCTTGAAAGTGTTCCAGGCCAGGTTGGATGGGGCTTGGAGCACCCCTGTGTGTCCCTGTGGGCCGGGGGTCTCCATGGACCCCTACACTGGTGAGGTGAGGAGCCTGGGATCTGCCCAGAGCTCCCACGGCAGTGGAAAAACCTCACTCTGCCCTTGAGCACTGGGGTGAGGCTGAGAAACCCTGTGGCTGCAGAAAAATGCCAGCAATTCCTGCCATTTCCCGTGGTCTGGCTGGTGGGAAGCAGGGAGGGATGCCGACTCCATCTTCTCCCTGGAGCCAGGGCGGCTGCGTCCCCCAGGACACCCCATCCCAAAGCCAAAGAGCCTCATGACCATATTTTGCAGCTGGGGGAGGGATCTGAGGAGCACCAGAAGAGCTGGGAAGCAGCACTCCAACTGTTTCTTTCCCAGTCTTTCTGGATGTTCAAATCCAGGGAAAAATAAAACGAACGCTACAAAGTTCCGTGGGTGGGAGCAGAAAACCCCAGCTCTGGGGGAAGGGGGGGCTTTGCTGAGGTGGGAAGTGTTTGCACCTCCATTCTCCAGGGGCCTTTTGGCTGCTGTCTTTTCCCAGAGGTGTGAAGGGTTTGCTGGAAAAGCTCAGGCTGCAGTGCTCAGGGAGAGGAGCAATGGTTGGCCCTGCCTCAGTTTCCCTTTTGGGGAAGTGCCCCGGTCTCAGTTCTGGTGCTTAAAAAGAGCTTGTGGATGTGGATTTCTCCATCTCTCAGGAAGGGAAGCTGGGCTGGAGGCTCTGCCCTGTTTAAGGGGGCAGTAAGAGGGAACATCATTCCCTGATTAACCCTTCCCCTGGGAAGCTTTGGGAGAGCCAAGCTGTGGTGATGATCCAGCTCTTTCCTCTGCACCAGCGCCGTTTGTCCCAAGAGCTTTGTCTCCTAACTCACTCTGAAAATCCTCTCCTGGCAGCAGTGTCCATATTCCTGGAGCACAGGTGGATGAACAACTCGCTGTGGAATTCCGCCCCCCCCCCCCACCCGGGCTGGCTTGGTGGGAAGCGTGGCCCTTTCCTTCCTCCTGCCCGCTGGTGATCCCGGAGTGTCCTCTGCTGGGCACAGTGGGGCTTGTCCACTCCCGGCCCTGCACATCATTTCTCCAAGGGGAAATAAAGAGCAGGATAAAGTGGTCAGGCTTAGGAGAGCGAAGGGAGGGCGAGGAGGAAGAGGAGGATACCTGGTTTCTGCTGCTGGGGGTTTTTTTGGGGGGTGTGTTAAAAATATTTCCGGAATGAAATAAGTCACGGGATGGGCGTTTTGATACTTCCTCCCTCTCTGTTTTCCTTCCCCTGCACAGGGGAGTTTGAGCTGCGATTGGGATATTTGTATATTTTTTTTTTCCTGAATTCTGTTCCCCTGATCTGAAATCAAAGGGTTTTCCCCTTGTCCTCGCAGAGAAAGTCACCGGGTTGATCCAGAGCCAGTTTGCAGCAGAACTTCTCCTCGAGGATATTTTAAAGTGGGGATTTTTTGGCACTGGACACTGCCGGGAGCCAGTGATGCTCAGAGGGGACTGAAGCCACCGTGGCTGGTGCTGTGACAGCACTGAGAGGTCTCGCTGGGTCTCACTTCCAGCTGCTCTGCTGTCACCTGCTCCAGCCAGGACCGCGGGGACAGCCAGAGCTGTCGCTTCAGGAATGTGTGGAGCTGCACAAGCTGCATTTTCAGAGCAGGTCAGCCCTCACGCACCATGGGGAGTCTGCACATCCCAAAGAAAAGCTTCCTTCTGTTTGTGGTGGCCAGGAGCAGCAGGAGGAAAGCCACAGTGCTGGACAGGTTGTGGGTGGTGTGGGTGTCCAGGAGATTCGGGCACTGCAGTGGGGACAGGCTGAGGACAGGCACCGTCTTGAACTTCACACCGAAATTCCTGCTTTTCCAAACAGCCAGAGAAAACAGCAGCACCAGGTACTCAGCAGGACACCTGTGCTGCAGTGATGTACTGGGATATCCGAGTTTTGAGCCTGGAATATTCACCTGGGAACTGTGGCAGCCTGAGGATGTCACCTCAGCAAGGACCGAGTCACCGGGCAGTGGGACAGGGGTGCTGAGAAGGGGGGTTTGTGTATCAAGGTGGCTTTCACACCATGGGATTGAATCTTTCCCTTCTCCAGCTCTTTTTCCATGAACAAACAAGCATCCACCCCCATCTCTCTCAAGGCAGAAAAAACAGGAGCTTTTTTTTCAGTATTTAGGGTTTATTTATAGGATTGGGGGTTGGGTCTTCACCTGAGCATCACTTACAAGAGCAAATCAGTCGGGGCTTACAAAGATCTCATCACCAACAGGTGAGCTCCAGGTACAGCACATCTGCCTGATGGGGAATTTGGGTGAAACACCCGTGCTTTTACAGCAGCTTCCCTGCCAGAAACCCCTGTTCAGGGTCTTGTAAACACACACAAAGATGTGCAAAGAGCTTGGTTTCCATGACAGGCATCGTGAGTGTACAACATTTGCCTCTCCTAGGACAGCAGCTACACAAAGATTTCCAACAGAAATCTGACCAGATGGTTCTCCTAAAGGCCTTGAAGTCCTCTGAAATCTCTATGCAGAGAGGTTAAAAGAAAAAAGTCACTGTGAATCCTCTGCACACCAAGAGGTGGAAGCCAGGAGCCTTAGATTTCACACTCAGACCTTCCCAAGTGACTGAAGCGTTCCTACCCTAGGCATTTTTAACAACCCATTCTTAATTAAAGGCCAAAATCATCTCAGTGGGACAACCCCTCTCGCGGTGCTATTTTAAAGGATCCTTATCATTTCTGGACTGCAAATCAGCATTTATCGTAGTGAAATTTGAGCTGTTCTGCGACCCTCCCGGCCTGGAGCAGAGGCTTTGTCTCCTGCCACTGTTTCCATGGGCTAGTGGGCCTTGGCTTTGGTCGGCTTCCTCGTTCTTCCCTTCTTGCAGAAGCACCTGCGGCAGCAGAACAGGCAGCACTTGAAGGAGATGAAGAGGGAGAGGAGCCCCACGGCCAGGAGGAAGGCGATGACGTCCAGGGAGTGGTACTGCACCCAGTTGAGGTCGTGGGCAGCGGGACGCAGGTGAGGGGCCCCTTTGTGCCTCATCACAAACTCCACCCAGTGCACAGCCAGGTCCAGGGGGTGGATGGGCCTGTCCAGGTGGAGGTCGGAGAGGCGCTGGATGTTCTCTTTGTACCTGCCGAGAGAAAGGGTTGCGGGTTTTCAAACGCGGAATCCCGGGATGGGTGGGGTTGGAAGGACCATAAGGCTCATCCCATTTCATCCCCACCCCTGCTGGAGCAGGTTGCTCCAAGCTCTGTCCGGCTTTGGGCACTTCCAGGAATGGGGCAGCCACAGCTTCTCTGGGCTGCTTGAGCCCCCTGAGAAGGATAATGGCAAAGCTCCAGGCCCAGGAAGTGCTGTTTCCAATGACAAAAATAAATAGGGAAACCTCAGTTTGAGCTCTCAGAAAGATCTCTGGGGTGAAGGTCTCTGCCTGAAATGTGAGATTGGGTGCAGCAAAGCTGTCCACCTTTTCAAGCTGCATTATTATTGTTGTTGTTGTTACTATCAGTAGTAGCAGTATTACTGCTATTATTGCTAGTATTGCTATAAAACCAGGAAGCAATGTCAATAAGGTGCTATTTCTTAGGAATGTGATGGAGTTTTAGTCCTTGGCATCCTCTTATGACAGCAGAGAATGGCAGCTCTTATTTCTTAAATCTCTGTGATGCCTTTAAACACCTTGGGTGTGCTGACTGCAACACTGTGATGTTCCCTGTACTTCCTCAGTGTATCCCTGCATGTTCCTCATGCCCTGTGCTGGAATTGTCCAGCCTTGCTGAGCCAGCCAGCAGCTCTCCACGCTCATACAATTCCTTATGGGCACTAGGAGGGGAAAAGTGCCTGAGAAAACTCACCTGTAAGATAAATGAATGATAAATACGTTTGGTAAACCCTGCCAGCTGGAAGGGAATAATTCCTGCTGAAGCACAGCCTCTCGAGTACTCCGAGCCACTGCCACCTGCCTCCCTCCCCCTGCTGCTGTGCAGGCAGCACCTCTGGGCAAGCCTCTTGTAAAGAAAATCATGCAAACTTTTCAGGCTCCACACTGACTGGGGTCACCACAGGTTTGGGGACTGTTTGCCACCCGTCCCTTTTCTGCGGTGTTGTATCAAAGCCCTCTCTGTCACTGCCCGGTAAATTTGGCTTTAAACAGGTGACACATCTTTGGGCAACTTGATTTCTTCCACTGCATTTATAACTCATCTCCTCTGATCCCTGCATCCTTCCCTCTCAGCCACTTCTTGGCACTTCTTGGTTTTACAGGGACAGGCTGAGGTTAACCCAGGGCGAGCATCAGCTTCTCTATGGAAGAAGCTGCTATCAAATCTATAATTTTGAGCTAAGAAGCCACTTAAGAACAGATCAACATCATATTAAGCTGGAAGTGAACGTGCTGGAGCTACCCAATGAGGAGGAGGAAGGCTGTGACTCTGGTACTGACTTTTTGTCGTTGATCACTGCCTTCAGGGCGGTGGAAATGTCGTTGGAAGTCATTTCCAGGATGTTGAGGGTCAGCCCTGCTCCCCGGGACTCCACTCGCTTGGCGTTGTCCATCTGGTCTCCGAACAGAGGCATCAGCACCATGGGCACGGCGTTGCATATTCCCTCATAAACCCCATGGGAGCCTCCGTGGGTGATAAAGGCACGAGCCTTGGGGTGGGCTGTGGAGGGAAACACAGGCTTGCTTAGCAATTGGATTTACTGACTCCCAGCAGCACATCTCTGGGGAAAAAACCTGCACAAAAAAGGGCTGTGGTTGGGATAAATCAGGGATTTGGGGCTGTTGTGAGCATCATCCCCCATGGCCAGACTTAGAGATCGGAAGGTTGTAGACCTCTGTCTTGGTTTTAGGTAATCCTCCAAGACTTCTCAGGTTTTAGGATTAAATCAGAGCCAGGAGAGGTTAAAGAGGATGTTACCATTGATTGCTTTTTTACCATCTCTTCCATTTGCTGGTTGTGAGGGTCTCTCACAGCCCAGCCTGTTTTCTAACCAACAAATGCTCTCCTGGCAACAATTCCACCACTTTAAAAGCCTGAAGACCTGTCTGGAAGTGCTCACTGGGGCACCATGCATTTTCTTTTCAGTCCAGAAGACACGACAAAAACACAGGTGGGTGTTGAGACTGGTTAGCCAGGGATAAAGACTCCTGCTTTTGACTGGTACTCAAGTGTTGGAAAACCTTTCCAAACAGAGTTGTTGCATAATTCAGCAATTTCCAGCTACGTTTCTAAAGGACGAGCTCTGGTTCCAACAGCAAAGGCTATGAGGGAGGCCTGTGACCCACAGTGATGGGGTCAGGGGGTGGTAACTCACACCTGACCCACAGATGATGCTCTTGAGACCTTACAACAGCAGCCCTGGAGTAACAGAAGCACCTTGGTGTCAGCCCCAGGTGTTTCAGACCTACCCAGGAGGTCGTTCTGAGGCAGCCACTTGACGAGCTTGACGTTCTTGGGCAGGTTGGGGGGTGCCTGGCCCGTGTATCGCCACAGGACCTGGCAAGGGAAGCAAACCCCACGTCAGATCCCAGCAGGAGAAGGGAGGGAGGACCTGAAAACAGCGTGGAGCTGCTCTGCTGGAAGGGGAAGAGGGAAGTGGTACCGTCTGAGGGACTGTTCCCAAGGCCTCTGCGATTTCCATGGCTTTCTTCATGGGAATCTCGGAGACCATGGAGCCCAGCGAGAAGACGACGATGCCGTGTTCTCCAGAGGCGTTCACCATGGCTTCAAACTCCTGCCAAAGGAAAGCGAGCCTTTAGTCAAAGTCCTTCTCACATCAGAGGCTGGAATTGCTGCCACGTTCCCACAAAACTCTCCGGAAAGGCAATCAATTCAGCAGTCAGCACAACAAAATTAGGATCGGGAAAATGAGTTGTTATTTATAGATGTTCATCCGAGGCAGCACGGCCAGCAGGTCAAGGGAGAGGATCATCAGACACTGGACTGACGGGACAGGGGGTAGTGGATTCAAACTAAAAATGGGAAATTTGCATTTGATATTAGGAAGAAATCCTTCCCTGTGAGGGTGACGAGGCCCTGGCACAGCTTGCTCAGAGAAGCTGTGGCTGCCCCATCCCTGAAAATGATCCAGGCCGGGTTGGACAGGGCTTGGAGCAACCTGGGATAGTGGAAGGTGTCTCTGCCCATGGCAGGGGATGGAGGTGGATGAACTTTAACATCCCTTCCCCAACGTGTTCTATGATCCTACAGAAAAAAGAGTCCTGGGGAAATAAAAATCGGCACCTTGATCCCAAGCCTGGATTTAGAGCTCCTGTTCTTCTTTTCGGGCCATGCAGCTACAAGAGAGAATTAAAATCCTGGAAAAGTGTTCTGACAGCAGGTAACTCAAATTTCTAATATCTGGATTCATTGTATCTGCTTTGGGTATGATAATAGTGAACTGCCAGTTTTGTATCTATTTTGTTTGAGTGATTTAAATAATAGAAAGGAGATTTGACATTGGAATCCAAGAACAAAAGAATTCCAATGAAGCAGAAACAACAGCTCAAGGCTGGAGCAAAAATTCTTTGCCATAGAAGAATGTTTGGCCAAGCCAAGGAAGGAAAGGCAAAACTGGAGGAAATTGTTGCAGGCATCAGAGGTAAATAAGTGGAATACAATGAACTAAATGTTCCTGTAAGTCTGGCAATTGCCTTGTTAGCTCTAGGATCTGAGGGGATAACCATACAACCATGGAATGCTTCGGGTTGGAAGGGCCTTTAAAAATCATCTCATTCCAACCCCTGCCACGGGCAGGGACAACCGAGACTGACTCTCTCAGTTGATGCTCTTTTCCATATTTTTGTGGCTGTCTAGAGGCATATTTAACCCTATTTACATTCTGTGGCACCAGTCACAGCAGTTTTACTTTGTTTTTTAAATGCTTTTGCGTTCCAAGGTCTGACTTTCTGCTCAAAAGTGCTCCTACTATGAGGAAGCTTTTTGCAGCCCTGCTTCGGGAATATGCAGGTTATTTCAGCAGTGTTTCTAATTAGCACCTGCTCATCTCAGTGGCTGCTACTCACCACCTTTAGGAAATATCTGCAGTGGAAACTCATGGAAAAATAAGAGAGAATTGGGAGGATTTCTTAGTGGAAAGCGGGAGATACCCCATATTGAGGAAGTTTGGCATGGTTCAAACAAAACACAGTTACAGTCCAGAGTATTTTACACAAAAGTGGCAGAAGTGCTGCTTCACTGCTGGTGGAGGTTTCATTCAGGCTTCCCTGAACTGTCTGAAGTTCATGGAATATCCTCAGCTGGAAGGGACCCACAAGGATCATGGAGTCCAACCCCTGGCCCTGCACAGACACCCCAGCAATCCCACCCTGTGCCTGAGAGCGTTGTCCAAACGCTCCATGGACTCTGGCAGCCTTGGGACTGTGACCATTCCCTGGAGTGCTTGGTCAACGCCCGACCACCCTCTGGGGGAAGACCCTTTTCCCGATATCCAGCCTAACCCTCCCCTGACACAGCTGCAGCCATTCCCTCGGGTCCTGTCCCTGGTCACAGAGAGCAGAGATCTGAGCTTTCCCTCCACTGCCCCTCTTAAGGAAGCTGAAGAGAGGGAAAAGAAAAAGGGAACGGAAACAGACATGAAAAATAGGAAAAGCCCCTTTTTTTTGTGCAGGTTTTTCTGGGAATGGAGAGGCGGCTCACAAAGTAACTCACTCCTCATTGCTCAAGGGGTGGATGCAGAGGTGCAAAGTCCTTTCCCAGCCACTTTCACCTATTATTATTTATGTCTGCCTGGGAGCTCCATCTCCTGGAGAGAGCTCACAGAGCACCCACAGCTAAAGTAGGGAAAACAGGGAACTAACCTGGGATAATTTGTTTCCCCGAGTGCAGCCTATGCCTCCGACCAAGACCATGTTGGGCATGAGGGGCCTGGGGTACTCAAAGACAAAGTCGTATTTCATGAGCCAGACAGCGGCGTGGCCGAACAGCTCGGGCACGGTCGCCTCCCGCTGCAGGAATTCCCGGATCAAGGGATCGTAGGGGGAATAAAGGACAGCACAGGCCAGGGAGCTGGCCAGGGCGGCCAGGAGGTTGCGCAGGCGCTGCGGGAACGCCATGCGGTCCGTGGAGCGGGTGTAGAACCGCGGGACGTAGGAAGGAGGGCTGGGACACAGCGTGGCCTGGAAGTCCAGGCTGCACGGCAGCCCCCGCAGGAAGTACACGGAAGGCAGGGAGAGATGCTCCGCCAATATCTGCCCGCACGGAAAGAACGGATCCATAAAGACGGCATCAAATTTGCTCCCTTCGAGGTATTTGATCAGCTCCTCGTCGGACAGAAGACGTTTGCAGGAATCCAAGAACATGGCTGTAAAATTTGCAATTTTGGAGAGTTTTTCCAAGAAGGGCTCAGGTGTGAAACTCCTGTGGCCCATCTGTTTAAACTCTGCCTCCACAAACTCCTTGGTGTAGGACACAGGGTAGGTTTTCAAGGTGTAACGTGGGGACGGACGGATCCGCAAACTGATCTCCGGCGCAACCACCACGAGGTCGTGTCCCCTGTCCCTGAGCTTCTCCACAACCGGGCGCATGCTGAGCCAGTGGCTGCCGTCGATGGGGATGACCAAGAGCTTCCCACCTTCACAAGAGGTCCCCAGCAGCAGGAAAAACGCAGCCCAAGAGGCAAGAGAGAGAAATCCTGGCTCGGGAGACACCATTTCTCTGGTGCCGCCGGCAAAGTTTTAAACAGCGGCAAAACCGTGGCAGAGGATGAGGAATGAAATGCAGGTTTACTTCCCACTTCAATTTTAATTAAGGAGGTGAAGGTCACAAACGATCTCACCGTTCAAACTGTTGCTTTTAACGGCAGCAAAACTCCGGCCGGGGACAAGGAATGAGTCGCAGGGTACTTCCCACTTCAGTTTTAACTAAGGTGGGTGTTTAATTTTTAACGGGCAGAAATTTCGGTAATTTTTAACTGTGGGTAAATATTGGGTTTATCATCTGTGCACGGTGAAGGCTTTGAGTGAATGGATGCTGCCAGGTGAAGCTGAATGTTTGGATTGACACCAGGAGGGAGGAGTGACAAGCAGCCTGTGGGGCTGAGAGGCTCAATGAGAGTCATGAATGGGGCTGACCCAGCAATCACTACATCATTAACATGCAGTTAATGATCAACTCCCTGCCTTGAGTCCACTACACTGATTGGACATGGAACTCGGAACAAATCTGACCTTTGGATTGCTTTGTGCCCTCAGAGTGTAACCAAGCAGCAAAGATTGACAGAGGTTTGATATACAGTGGGTTGTAAAGGTTTATCTCCAGATTTGTTGCTCCATCGTAGTGGTTATCAGAGTGAAAGCCCTGACTTTACAACAGTGAATGTGCTGTAAGCTTAGCAATATCTCTTGCTGTTGCAATCACCACCATGGTCCAGACCCACAAGAAACTGGTATCTGCACTATTTGTACAGCATGAGGGAGATTTTAACAAGGGAGAGTAGCTACAATCCTAAAGGCTTCTTTTCCCAATCACCCTCTTATTTGCTATCTTGCATTGCTGCTTGCACAAATCCAGAGACAACAGAGCTCCCTCTGCCGTCTTTGCACACCCCGGCTTTTGGGCTGTTGGCGCACTTGGAATCAGAGAATCTCCAGAGTTGGAAGGGACCCACAAGGTTCATCCAGTCCAGCTCTTGGCCCCGCACAGGACACCCCAACAATCCCACCCTGTGCCTGAGAGCTTTGTCCAAACGCTCCTGGAGCTCTGGCAGCCTTGGGACTGTGACCATTCCCTGGGGAGCCTGGTCAGTGCCCGACCACCCTCTGGGGGAAAAAGCTTTTCCCGATATCCAGCCTAACCCTCCCCTGATGTTC
>VZRJ01011033.1:281229-425228 GCA_013397565.1 Ptilonorhynchus violaceus | reverse complement strand
TTTTTTTAAATTTATTTATTTTTCCCCTTAGGTTTTTGCCTAAGATCTTGAACTTCAGTGTGAAATCCTGGCTTTACTTTGGTCACTGAAAATCAGTCCAGTTGTCTTCAGAGAGGTAAGAATTTCACTTCACATTTTCTATTTATCTTCCAGACCCCAGGGCATGGCTGAGCAGTATCTCTTGTTCTTCTGAGAAGAATATTATTTTCTGCTGATCTGTTCTACAGATTTTGGGCTTATAAATGTATTATCTCCTTTTAAAATTAATTATATACAACTAATCAATTTTTTTTCCAGAGTAAGAAGCTAACATCTGCCAACTGGATCTGCCTAAGGTGAAAAAGAATACAAAACAATTAAATACAAAGTTTCTTCCTCTGAGCTACTACACTGTCATGTTGTATTCCAGGGAATACAACTAAGTTGTATTCCAGGGAAAGCTGTGAAATCCTGTTTGAGAAACATCTTACATGGTATTTAAAATGCGATGAACATCTTTATAAATATCATTATGAGAAAAAATTGATGATCCTGCTTCTGAACTCTGATCTTGTCTCCCTTAAGGGACCACAGAGCAGGAGGAAAAAAAGTGAGAGAAGTAACAGAAAATGCAGCCTTTGTCTCTGACTCCCAAAGAGGACTGAGCTCCTTCAAAAGCAAAGCCAGACAACATGGTTTTAGCAGTCACTTCATGACCTGGCAAAACATTATGCTGCTGAAATATGTATTTCTCCTTTCCTCTTTTACTCTAGGCTCTGACCCAGGAGAGAAAATGATGGAGTTCTTTTGTTGGTCTAAACTAGGCTCTCAGGAGACAGAGAGCAAAAATGGGAAAGGAAAAGAGCAGCAAGGAGATGATCCCATATATCATACCAAGTAACTCCATGATGCTTAGTGGCTTTAGTGTACTTCAGTGACTCCAGGCTGCAGGACCTTTGGATATTGCCAGACTTTCAGGTACATGCACAGTGGTTTCAGGTACTGGATCCATCCCAACAGCTCTTAGTGTTCACCTTTCAAATCCCAGTTCCTATTCATGGCATCTCTCTCTCATCTATGCCACAATCAGTTCCTCATGTGAGAGGTCTGTCACCCTTCCCTGCCAGACTAACCTTGCTATGGCTGCCTTTACACAGCTGATGTGCTACTGTTCTAAGCAACAAGCAAAACCAAACCCACATTGTACTGGAGATGACACATCCACCACTGCTGCCACCATTGCCAACCTCCTCAGCTGCACTTGGTACTCAGAGCTTAGCCAAACTGTTGGAGACCATTGCCAGGAAGATGAGGTTCACCACTTCCCAGCGGTGTTAGGCACACACCATGAGCATTAGGGAGACATCCTTCTTCCCCTGCAGTGGCCCATTGTTAGCCATTTCATGGTGAAAACTACCTTTATAGCGCTGTGCCAGAACAAAGCATAGGCACAGGAGTGTCCGTATATCTTTTCCTGGATCCCTACCCCCATGTGTTTTTCACTTTCTGGACACTGAGAGTGCCAGAGTGCCAGTCTGGAACTTATCTCATGAAAGTTTAAATGCCTAGATGTCTAATCTCAGTTATTCTCCCTTTCTAACTTGTGGAGAGAAACACTGTGTTGTTTTGCCTTTTTCATCTTAGCTTTCTGGAGTGTTTACTGTGGACATCTACATATAACCATACCAAAATTCACAAAAATAAGCAATGCCAGGGCTGTATCTTCTGAACTACTGAAAGGGAGGAAGGTTCAGCAACTAGTAACAGAGCCCAGGGAGGGCAAAACTTTCTCCTTCGTGTTTTCCCCCATGCTTCCTAGCAGTTCCCTAGCCAACTTCAAGCTAAAACATATGTGATATATATGAGAGAATACATATCATGTGATACAATACACAATTTTTAGGAATATGATTTCTGGATGACTACAGTACGTGAGTTCTGCAAGTCATCCAATGTCCAAGTTCATTCAAACGAAATTCTTATATTTCACTTATCTATGCATACATGTCTAAGTCACATTTATTCCAGAAAAGCTGTTCTATACAATTTGAAAAAGGTTGCATTTTACTCTTTTGGGATTTAAGTGTAATTCTCATTTAAAATAAAACATAAATATAGCCGGTTTAGGAGTCAGAAAACACCCTAAGATGGTCTAACCTTTTGTAAACTCTTAAGGCTTACCAATAAAAAGATGAGGTCCAACCCTACAAGGGAAAGGAAATCTTCTGTCTCTAGTCAAACTCCATTCTCATTGATAACAAAACCACTTTGATTTGAAATACTGACATGTACAGGAAAGCTGTTTGTGGCTTGGCATATAACTTATTCAATGTAGTCCTTTGTCCAAAGAAAATGTGTGAGAGAGAAAAGCGAAATACTTTTGGAAAATAGACTTGTTTTAAAAATGGACAGTTAGTTGAATCAACTGTAAGTCAGTTCAAAGAATACCAAGAGTCCTAGAGGAAGCAGATTATTGCATGCAAATGCACGCTAAATTGATTTATACTTTGTCATTACAATTTATTATAGAGATTTTATGTCCCCAGGGATGACAAGGCAAAAATAGAAGAAGGCCAGAACTGATGACAAAGACTCTTAGACATGGAAAAATACTGTCATGAAGATAGATTAACACTGTGCTTTAAACCAGAAATAAATATGAGGAAATGGAATAAATGTACACAGAAAAATACTCAAAAGGTGGATACAACTAATAGAATTGCCTCTTCTCATCAGATATAAACAAGGAAGCATCATTTAGTCAAAAGATAATGCATTTATAACTGAAAAAGGAAATAAATATTTTTCAACTGTGTAATTGCACACTGTGAGAATTCATTTCTGAAGAATGTCATTGAAATTGTATTCCAGAAACAGGAACTTTACGAGGATAACAAGAACATCAGGTAACACAAGTAAACACTAAAAAGCTAATATGGTGTATAAGGCTCAGATTTCAAGGGATGCTAATTTTCATAAGCTAGATTTTAATAAAATTAAAATATATTCCATTATTTTCTACTGCAGGATTTCTTGCTGTAATACACATCAAATTGGCAGTGACCTCTACGGGAAATAGAATATTAGATAAAGCACACCAGTACCTAACCTCTCTGGTCTTACATCCCTTTTCTTTTTCACAAGTCTTTTCGAAAATTTTTCCTAGACACAAAAAAGTTGAAATAAAACAACCTGAAACAGTGCTGTTCTCTGCAATATGTACACTGGATAGAAGTGTATTCTGAAAATTTCATTGTCTGCAGGAAACAAATGTCATAATCCAAAGTGGGTGAAGTTCTCCATTCTTTAAGGTATGCTGTATTTTATATTTTGTTGGTCACAAACTGTTTTTCAAGAAATCTAGTGCATTTACAATTTTTAATTACCAAAATCTAATGAAAACGAAAAAATGGGAGATTATCTTTTGAATATTTAAACCACAGAGTACGTGGTTCCTCTCATGAGAATACTCTCATGAGCTTGCCCAGACTCACACAAGAAGAGTAAATGTAATCATCTTCTAGCATACTCGGTGATCTGTTTTGCGGGAGAAGTAGTAAAGAGTTAAACCTAATGAAATATCCCCAGCATTTTATTTAAGTCAACAGTAAAACTTTGATTGCAGGTTCAGGCCTTCTCTGCCTGGTGAACTGGTGATCTCAGCTTGATATTTTCATGGATATACCAGAGCTCGAAACAGGCAAAGCCCTTCAGGTGGGGCCCTTTGTTTTGTAGTTCCACCATTATCTGAGCAAACCAAGGTGTACTGGGGGGAGAAAGGGGACTGATTTGCCCACCCACAGGTATCTACAGAGCAGAAGCTCTGACCATGAGTAACATCTGTCGACTGAGGGGTATGCCAGGCTATAGCAGAGATGGCCTTGGTTTTCTTTGGAGATCCAATTCTTACCTACAGTTTTGATGCAAATTTATAGCACAAGGACTCTTAATAAGAGTGCAAGGCTCACCTCCAAGTTCTCTTCTTGCTCAGAGCGGTGTGAGGCCATTAGTCACAAAAAAAAAATCTCCAAAAAGACAGACAGAAAAAAGGGATTGGCAAAGAGAAATATTACAGAAACATTCCAGTTCAGTGCTTATTCTGCTGGTTAACATCAGCAGTGGGAAGATAACAAAGGAAACTACTCAATGTGAAGGGGGAATCTCAAGGCACCAGCATATGACTCTCCTGGGACCAATTATTCCTCAAGTATTTCTCAGTGATGCAGTGAGCACATAAACTCTCACTAGACCCTGCAGAAAGGAGCAAAAAAGTTTTAATTAAGTCATGTTTAAACCATGTTAGCTGTCTTTCTCCCTTTTAGGGCCAGGTGCTAGCCCAACCGTAACAAAACCTTCAAGCCCTTTGAGCAGAAAGGGCTGGGAAAAAAATAGTAACTCGAGGGGAACAAGAAGTGATTCCAGAAGACAAAAAATGGTTAAAACGAAAGTGTGTGAGTGTGTGAGACTCAAAAGTAGATTGATAGGCACTGGAGGAGGGCAGCCCCCAACATCATCAGTCACTCCCAGAACATGTCCAGGGAAGCTGTGGTTGCTGCCTACCAGTGTTCTCTTTGTCAACATGAGAGGATGAGGGAACTAGAAGCAGATGATGCAGTTGGCAGGATACCCTCATTGAGTTTGTGTCTCATGGTGGCATGAAAGGCCATTTTGGCTGTAACTGGGAGGAGACTGATGAATAGGTCTTGTGTTTACTGCCCATTGTGTTACAAACATCTCAAGTGATCATTAACGAAAATGTGTTGGAAGAATAAATACTCTTTAATCTAGGCAAGGGTGAAATACTGTTCTGCAGTGAGCAAGCCTGCTTTTTTATATGTCATATGTGATTTAAGACAGAATTTTGTTTATTTGTAACTTCTATTCTTCCCTGACATTTAAAATGTTCTTTATTTGTTGTACTAATAATGGGCTTCGGATGCGAGAAAACAAATTACATGCTTCCTTTGTAGTGCAGCTTCAGTGCAATGATCTGAAAGTACTCACTTATATATTAGTGAATTAATCCTGACAACATATTAGTCAAATAACATCTTCATAGCTGGAAACTCCACCTTATCTTTTCTTTTGCCTCTTTTTCAAGGTTTGCTATTACTGGAATCAAACAACAAATCATGATTAATAATAAAGCACTATGTATGCTGGAAGCCAAAATACACAGATTTTTCTAGCAAGCTCCATCAAACCTTTTACTAAACAAGCAGCAACATCCCGACTTCACATTTTTGCTGTTTATCCACTAGCCCACTTTCTTTTCCAATTCCACATCTACACTAACAGGTATTGTTGCAGAACTGTCAACAAGTAGTCACGGATTGTGTATCTACAAATACATTTTTTTAAGAGATCAAAACCTCAAATTATTCTCATCCAAATGATACAAACTTCCCAAAGCCACAGAAGCTTTTATCAAGCCTACAGAACAGGAACATAGACGTTGCCTCATTTATATATTTCCGAACAATCTTCCAGTTCCACAATGCCCTGTTCCCTCAAAGCAATTGTCCCATTGTGGTTTTGTTTTCTATTGCTTTGCATTGATCAATGTGATATGAAAACTTCATATTTGAGAAATATTTTTTATTTTCTCCACTGCTAGCCCAAATTGCAGGCAGGCAGTCATTGCCTCACATAAATTGTGAAGACACCTAAATGCCATGCTTCTGTCTGAAGAGAAAGAGTGTGAATCTCCTCACGGTGGAGAGAAGGGAATGTGTAAGGCTGTTTACCATGCAGCTGCAGCAATAGCCAGTTTGTGAGGAATACAGAAGAGATGCAAACCAAGGAAGGAGAAGCAATATTGCTAAAAGACAAACATCCTTCTTGAACAGTAAAGGGATACTTGCTTCAGTATGGCTAAATCAGGCCAAAAGTCCATTTGCCCCAGCGTCCTGTCTCTGACAATGGTGTTTAAGAAAAGAAACAAGGCACGGAGCAAGTTCAGTGTGGTACTTCCCATGGCCTATTCTGCCTAGCTTCTTATTCTAGAGACCATATCAGCATCTTTGGCTTTAAAAAAACCTGATGGACTTTTCTTCCATGAATTTTCATTATGGATTCAACTTTTCTCCATAAAATGTATTTACTTTTCTTTTCTTTTTAAATGTAATGAAAAAGAAAACAACGCAAAGAACTTTGCTTTTATGCAGCAGAAGTTAGGAATGTTAATAGCATGATGGGAAACGTTATGTGGCTCACCTGGTCATATTCCTGTGGGTGGAACAATGCCATCCACTGCAAAAAGTCCCCCTGTATGTCACCACAGGACAGCCCTGTGCCCGTCTGAGCAGCCCCTTGGTTTCCACCCACCTCTGCACACAGGAAGGTTGCCCAGCACTCAGGTGTGCATTTGCTCTAGCAAAGACTTTCAGAGGATTATGGAACTTGCAGTAATTTAACTTTCTATTGCTGGCAAAGGATAAAGGTCCAAACAGCCCATTAAGCATCTCAAGTGTTATTGTTATTATATGATACAGACACATAATCTCCTGCCCTTTTACATGTTTGGCAATCTATAATCTGTGAGTATGAGAATGCCAGTGAAGTCCAGAATCTGAAAAATGTACTTGGTTTCTACTGTAAAGAAATATAGAATTATAAATAGTATAGAAGTATACTATAGATAATGCAATCAAAGGCACTAAGAAAATTAAAAGACTGAATTACATTGGAAAAAGTATATATACTAGCTAAGCAACAAAACTGTCCCAATTGTGTGACAGATGGAGTTAGAGTTATGGCTCATGAAATTGTGATCATATATTTTCCATAGAATTCTGTAGAAAAAACTTATTCATGAAAGTTGAAAATTTAAAATAATTTTAAAGCAAGTTATTATCACCTCAATAAAACTGCATGTGAATCTCTTATTCAGAACAAAGCATTCTGCAATTAAGAATTTTGCTTACTGTACTTTGGAGGTCTTTAAAAAGTGGATTAAATCATATTTATTCCTTTCATATATAGTTTTGCTATTGATTTCACCTTGATTTCAGTTTGTTTACTTTGCTTCTGAAATATACAAAATTAAATTAAAAGTGCTTTAATTCTGAAGCAGTGTTCACACAGGATTAAACTGCTGTAGCCCTGGATAATGACAGTCAGGAAGAGAGCTATAAATATTTCTACAGAAGTTATTACTCAGTTTTGATTATTAATTAGTTTTCTAATAAAGTATGCAGGAGTCAGTGGCATTTGCCTAATTTGCCTAGAGTATTTGCCATTTCTATTAATTGTCTTTAGCATGAAAAAAAAGTTCCCACGCACAGGCTAATGATGCAAGACCGAGTTGTGATTTTCTTTCTATGCTTAGACCAAGTTGCTGAAGGCTTGACCTCATTGATGTTATTCATAAAGTTTTCCGTGACTTTAGTGGAGATATATTTTAATTCAAAATAACTTCATAGAGAAGGGAGAGGAAAAAAACTGCATATGTGGAGTGTAGAAATATCAACGTAATCTAAACGGGTATTTTATCACATTAGATTCTGGTAAGACTTTTCTCTATGGATAAATCAAGATGTTCATAATTTGAAGTTTCCTAATCTGTTAATAAAAACACTAATAATATACCCAAGTAGTTTGATTCTCTCTTATGCCTTTGGGATCCATATTAAAAATGGGATTTTGTTATCCAGCTCAATTTCACATGAGAAAGATTCACTTCAGTTGGTTCAAAACTTGGTTAAAGGAGTGATTTTTTTTTTCATCTCTTTTTCCTTTTGATCATAGCAGTACATAACCTGAAAGGAGACCTTGGGTTAACACCATTTCTTCTGACAGAGACTTAAAATGTTCCTAAACCAATGTTTGAAATTAAGGGCATAAAAAATCTAGTGAATGTTGGACCAGACTCTTAAATTCTATTTTGGTATTATTTATCCAATGGTATAAATTATTTAAATTTAGAAAACCTGTATAACAGTTTACATCGCTGAGTCTTTGCAATTTTCACAGAATATAGAAACATTAAGGTTTTCTTGTCTCTAATCTCAGCTTCAATGACAATAGTTTTCTCAGCATTTAGCTATTCCAAAACCAGAACTCAAATACAAAGTGCTTCCAAAATCACAAAGTTTTCACCAATCAGTTGCTGCTTTTTCCTTTTCTCAAGGCACTAGCATGTAAAGCCAGTGTGGATCCCTAAGGAAACCGGCAGCTTGCTACTTTACAATTTTCTTCATGTATCCCCAGTGAGATGTAAATCTACAATAATCTAGATTTTCCACCTTTTTTACAGCACTTAAAATTTTAGATCCAAATAAATTCTTCCCCAGGTGTTCACTAATAACATGCTCAGTTTTACTTAACCGAAAGGTCTACTGTAAAGCAGATACAGGTGAAAGAGTTACTTTCTGAAAGATTGTAGTGCTTTGTGTGTGTTATGCTTAGTGTAGGCCAGGTAACAGAGACTACGTCTCTTCTGTTTGGGAGTAAGGGAATATAAAGCTTTCTTTAGCTACAAGGGGTTTATTCCAATACAGGAATTCAGTTTAGGCTAAAGCTGGAGAGATTTGTACTGGCTGAGAATTTGCTTATGTTTTAAGAAGCTTACTTTTATTTAGAGAGTTCAGAGATTCTAGCAAAGGCTTCAATTAGAAGAGTTTATCTTCTGTAGATATATCTGCATACCAGTACCTCATAAGAATTTTGTAACTTAAATTTGCATAGTTTTTATTTAGATTTAAAATAATGTAATTTAAATTTTTTCATAGCTCTCCCTGCCTTTATTTCATCCACTGTTGATGAGTTTACATGTTAACATATTATACTGTAAAATCACTAACTTCTTTGAAATTCCACTGTATCTTCCTCCTGACTTTAGTACATTCAATATGTACTTTACATAAATCATTTGCTTTTAATACCATGATAGTTTACTATATAGTATAGTTCTCCATCTGGTCAGGAATTTATATCTATTGCAAACAACACAAAGAAAAAAAATGTCAGATACTTGGAACCAAGAAATTCATAAGCTGCAGGGAAGGTGAAGATGGATATCAAAACGAATATGCTTACATTTCCTATGAGGGAAAATGTTTAGATTTAGAAATGGCATTGCCTGCTGTGTCTTGTATTGTCTGTTGTGTTGTTGTATAGTGCTGTAATCTCATCATTCTGCTTCTGCAAAACTGTTTTTAAAACTTCGTATTTGATTTGGCAATTCCACATTGACCTTGATGGCGATCTTGAAGTTAAGCAACCATTATGTGTGTGTGTTCAAAGTCAGTCATCTTGCATTTTGCTTAAGAAATACCTAGTAAGTAAAGTTTCCTTTGAATTTCAAAGTGAATAACATCTGGTTTAACCATCCTGTGCAAGGTTTCTGGATGAGTTCAGCAGCACAGGAGCCTGCAGTTGATCAGTTTGCCACTGCCTTTAAAGGCAAGTATTGAACTGTTTCAGATGGCACAGGATAACTCAGCTAAACCACCAAATTAATCAATTTGTACATGATAAATTTTAATGGTCCTCTTTTGTTTTCTTTGCAAAGAAAGGCTTGGCATCTTGCTATAGTATTGCACCACATCTTTCTTGCGTAAACTGATGAAAACCTATCAGTGAGGTAATTTCAGAGGGAAGGCAGCACATCCCATTAACCTGTGCTGGGATCTGGGTACTTGGTGTTCAGCTAAATCCTAGTTTGTAATCCAGAAAGACTGCTTTCATCACTGTTTAAACAAAACAGCAAGTGCAGGGCCTGGAATTTCCCTGCACTGCAGCATTCCTGGGTTTAGCAGCACCCGGCTGGTGAGAAATGAGAGACTGGCACTTGCCTTACCTCCTCACCAGCCCAGTATTAAGAAGAAAACAATTTTATTTTTGCCCGGCTCCTTCAAAGAGGTTTTGGTTGCCTGGCCTTCAGTAAGTCTTTTCAGTCTGCTGCAGATGCACAGATGCAGCAAGGGTGATGCCATCTGATAGGTGACTAAGCATGGAGACCTAACGGTGGTACATCTATTCCCAGTTTTTTCAGTGACCAGTGTGCCCATCTTAACCCACTACAAGTATTCCTCATGCTACTGAGAAGAGTTCCACAACAGGCAGGACCTGAGCCCACAGAAATGAGGAATTCCTTTCATGACATTTCTATAAACATCTGGTTTCTGCCTAGTAGAGGTCATGTGCCTCTTCACCACCACTGCAAGAAAGAACGAGAATTTTTTAGGAGGCATGTACTTGAATGTATAAAATGTTACATATTTTTCTTTGATTACTTGATCCTTGTGTCCTTTAGAGATCAGGAGGCATAGTTTTACTGTGTAATTTTTGAAGGCTTGGCCATTACAATATCTCTGACAAAAAGTGTAACAACAACGAGGCAGAAAAAAATGAAAGTTCTTAACCTAATTACATAAAAGTCCAAAGAAATTCTGCTGGTTATACGTATATGCAGATTTTCTCCACTAAACGAGCCTGAAGGGAAATGCCTGAGTAAACAAGTGAATTACAGTAGCATGAGAATCAATTGATTTAGTCAATAAAAATACCCATCCTAGTGCTGACCTCCTTTTATGAAAGAAAGCCACTGTTTCTCCTGAGGGTCTGAGGAAAAAGTTATATGACATTAGGAAAGCCTAGCTTTTGCCTTTTGGTACTATCCCAAGGAGGGCATGAGATGGGTCAGGGAATAGTTCACAGAGAGCTCATGCCCGTAAGAGATTTAGTCTTGTTTGTGGGGGTTTTTTATAGCTTTCTGAAAGTAGAAGAAATTAATAATGTTGCATAATCTTAGATGAGAAGGATCATTTCTAAATTGTACAAACACAGCTGGGGGGTGACTGAGATGGTGACTACTCCTTACCCATCCATATTGGCGGGGCAGCTGCATTTCCAACAGGTAATTCCCAGGTATGCTTATTAGAGATGCAAATTATGATCAGTTGCAGTCCAGAAATTCAGTATAGCCTAAATCAATATGGGTTCCTTGTGGCTCCACAGCTCACATGATGTTTGTATGGAGGAGTTCTTCACTAGTCCTGTAGAATTACATCTTTCCAGGTACACTGGCTTTTCTCTGCAGGCAGACATTGCTCACAAAATTAAATCAGCAATAGAAAATATTTTCATTGCAGGGTAGATGTTCATTTTTACCAGTTTGACTAGTCAAAACCAGTGGCTTTGCCAGTAAATTTGCTTACCTTGACAAAGTGACACATGGCAGTCAAGTGCAGTGGTTATAGCATGAGCACCACCTGTAGCACCAACTGCAGTACCAGGGGAAGATGCTTCACTTCCGCTTCCTACCCCAACTCTGCAACTGCAGGATAATGAAGGAGATCCACAATTGCAGTGATCTATAATTTTAACTGCAGAATAAACAAAACTACTGTCCATAATAAAAGAAAAGAAGTCGCATATTCTTTTTAATGGAACACGTACTAGGGTTTTTATGCGTTTGTCAAAATTACTGTTAGTGTGATATTTGCTATAAATCTGTATGCTGTTAAGTTTAAAATAATCTGTAAGAAATTTGTCATGTGTATTACTACCACCCTTTTTATTATCTGGCATTTTATATTTCCCACCTGTGAATAATCAAGATATCTATGAGTAAGTAATGTTATAAAATGCATAAATATTCAAAGCAAATGGTTTTGTGCTGTCTTACTGTAATATTTGTCTCCTAGAAAATGGAGGTTTTTTGCTTTGACATGGAAGAATGATTTACAGTGCCTTAAAAGTGCAGTTTCAAACAGAATGAAGATGTTCCTCATCACAGAAGAACACTGGTATTCAAAACTTTCTTGCTGACTCCCTCAGCCACTTCTCACAAGACATTGCATTGTAAGCTCTTGTACAGAAATGTAAAGCTCATGACTTAGCACTGCCAGTGGCTATGCTGCTGTCCAGGCTGCTGCAACATAACATTTTAGTCCTTTAGGGGGGTTTGCAAGTTGTGGCTTGAAGCTATTACATTGTAGGTGAAAACTGAATTGAAGTTTACTGAGTTCTTATTGAACTGGCATTGCTGAAAAGATTGTGGCTGATAAGAATTTAACCTATGGCATAGTAAAACAAACAAAAAAAAAGTGTGAGTGTTACTAAGGTTATTACATGAACTGTAGAAAGCAAAAAAAGTGAAAAGGTAAATTTTATATTCAGTCCAAAATTGCTGTGTATGGTGTAAAATGTGACATCCAAAGTGGCCAGCTTTACCCAGTGAGTTAAAGATTTTATTATATCCAAGCGCAGTGTAACAGAGCAAGGTGGAAATGTTCAAACTGTACATCCTAGAGCTTTGTGTGGCCTCATTTTTCCTTAAATGTTGATCTGTGTATGTAACGGCACAAAATTATAGAAAAAAAAAACCTCACAAGAAAAACCCTTCACAGGTGAGCCATTCTTCTATATATATTTTTCTGTAGAATCACTCAATTAGTAAAAATACATTTTTCTGGTGATAAAAGCTACTTCATTAGTCTTTTTATTTATTTGTTTGTTTGATTTTTCATCTTTGTAAATACTAGAAGGACAGAGAATCTGCCTTTTTTAAAGGTCTGCAGGTCTAGGTCTGCAAATGAGAGCTCCTGACCTCCAAGATTTGATGTCCAAGATTTGAGCAGCTCATCCCAGAGTCGTGCACCAGGCACACTTTCCCTGCACTTCAGTTTCCACAGAAACCACCCCCATCCTGCAGTCGGTAAGACAATCACAGCATGGCCCAGGAGAATTCCCTACAGTGTGCCCCCAAGTATGGGTGCACCTGGCAGCACATGGAAACACAGCCTTCCAGAGGCAAAACACAAGTGCAAGACAAGTGAGAAGAGGAAAAGAGAAGCCGAAAAAAATGGGCAACTGAAACCAAGGTTAGAGAAAAGCAGTGCAATCAGATCTCATTCTTCTCCCTTACAAAGCTGGAACAAGAGAGAGATCTAATTCTAATCAAACCTAGAAGAATGCTTGCCTTAGTCCTGGGAAGAGGGAAGAAAGCAGATCAAATAAACAAACATCAGAGAATGGAAATTTCAGATGACAAAAACTAAATACGAAGTGTTTATTTATTTGTTATTACTGCAGCCATTTGTCTCCAGTTTAAATGCTGGTTTTGTTCTGTGACTCTTAGCAAGTCTCAGTTCATTCACTTGCAAAACTGGTATACTACTTCCCTAGCAGAAGCCTTACAAATATAAATAGATGCATTACATTCTTTACTTGGCTCAGTGTTTCAGAAATGCTTTTTGAGATTCCTGAGTAACAGGCACAGGAGAACTGTAAAGTATTGTTGTTACTGTTACTCTGAGCTTTGTATTAGGGACCTCACAGAATGAAAATAATGACAGTGACCCACTTCAATCAAATTCTGTATTTCTTCAGAGAACTTGCATGGTTTATCCATAAATGTGAGCACAAGGGAGGACTGTTTTAGCATATTCAAGGATGGAGGAAAGCATGATCAATAGCTTAAGAGCTAGATACTATTTTTTTTTTAATCCATGTTTAGACACCTAAAGGGGATGGAATTTAAAGCTGCTGAACAATTCCAGATGTCACCAGCTTCAAAGAATGCTGGGAATACTTCAGTCCCTTAGCACCAGGAAAGAACTGGCCTGATTCTTATCTATGGATCCAAGTAATCCCAGATATTCAGTTTTGAAGATGCTGTCTGAAGGCTGTGGATATCTGAAACATCCAAATCCTCTATTAGTAGCAGTTAGCCTTTTCTATACCTTGCAAGATCTATGGGATAGCTTTCAGTAAATAGTAGTAAAACCATGTTTTCTTTTTTGGTGTGTGGAGAAATAACTCCCTGAATCTCATTCTTTTGGATCAACTGTTGGCAACGCTCTGGCAGAAATACTGACTGCCAATGTAAAAATATTGAGCTGTAGTCAGCAGACCCATCACACTGTAAATATTGTAGCTTGTGGAAAGAAATGCAGTGTGGGAATAACCTTTTACTCCCTTCTGCATACTTGTGGGGGCTTTCTGCCCTTTTGCACAGTTGTAAGTGGTTGAACGTAAAGCAAAGCACTACAAGAGTCTGTGGAGCAATGCTGGAAGCAGAGCAGAGCAGGTGACTCCATTTGCTTTGCTGCCAAATAGTTTAAAAGGTACCTTTAGCCCCAGTGCGTGGGGTGGGCATTAAATGAGGTCTCTGCGCTGCCCAGGGTATGGCTGAGTGAGGATGCTCAGTGACTAATGACCCACGGGGGAGGGTTTTCTGCCCACAAGAGACCCCATACCACCCTTTAACCACACAGAGACAGCCTGAGCTAAGGCACACATCCATGCTGGGTCAGGCAGAGGTGTTCAAATTAGCTTTCAGAAAATCATGTATACGGGAGGCACCCGGCTAGTGCAAACATCAGAACAGACACTCCCTGAGATTTATACACCAATAAACAGAAAATACTCTTCTGCCTCACAGGTATGTCTGAGATTTGGTCCTTCCCTTCAAGGCTTAATAGTCTATGGAGAACAAAAGAGCCAGTGAAGTGCTTACTACTTGCTCTTTAGTGCCTGATAGCTGGTGAGTGAAGAGGATGACACCACCTAAGTGAGCCCATTGTACCTCTATGCACAGACTGAATTATCAGCAGTAATAATATATCACACGCATTCATTTCCTGACAACTTAACGAGGAAATAGTATGTATTTGTTGTAGATTAAATACCACAGCAAGCCAAGCCAAGTGAATCACCGAATTATCCCAAACATCAGTACAATGTTTTCTCCTTGTGCTGTCAGATCCCCTTGGGCTTAGCCTTCCTGTTTTTGTGGGATTTGTTGGTAGAGCTTAATATCATTTTCCAAACTGAAAAAAGGTGGGGAAAAAAGTATTATGTTTTTTGTCAGTAGAATTTGTTAATTTAACTGTGTTAAGTCTTCAAAACAGCACTCCTAGCTAATATTTCTAGAGCACAGTGCTTTCTAGGCTCAGGTTTAGCCTTCTGTGGGCAACTGAGAAGCAATAGCAGCTTTGGTCACCTTGGTGTTTCTGCTGCTCCATCTCAGGTGTTCCTGCGGACACCTAGGACATCCTTCCTCTCACAGTGCCAGCTGACAGAGCCGTTCTGGTGTCTTTGAATATATGACAAGAGAGGACTGAAACTTTCAAAGTGAGTAAGTTTGATGTCACAAATCAGCAAGGCACATTCATTACTTATTTGCATGAAGCTAGTAAAAGTTTCAGTGGGGGCATAGAAGTACTTTGTATTTGAATTGCATTAAATTTGAATTTCATTAAAGCCTGAAACACTACTTCAGTACAAAAGGCATGGTTACACCCAGGAACAAAAGAAAATACAAGCTTTTTTTTAAATAAAGTAAAATTTTTCTTGTTTAGTTTTTTTTTTTTCCCAAAAGGTCTATAGGATATCCTCCAGGGAAAACCAAAACCAGAACTGTATGACTGTGTAGAACAGTGAGTGTGGTTTTACAGCAGGAAGAGTAAGAGAAAAAATACATTCAGAGTATCCTGAAAATTAATGCTGGATAGGAAAAAGCAGAACTTTTTTTTTTTTAAAAAAGAAACAAAATCCAATTTGTGTTTGCATTCCTGTTCTAGAGCTCATGAAGTCTCCCTCTACCATCGAAAAGTGTCCTTTTCCCTGCAGGATGTGAGAGACCTCTTCCAGTGGAGAGGGTTATTCATAATACCCACGTGAGCTGCAGGGCACTGGGGTGTTGGCTCTAAGCAGGTGTGACAAAGGGAGTGATTTCTTATCCATCCAAGGTGGTGGCTTGACCACTATCCCAGCTGGGAAGAGGTGGCTTTCTACTCACAGGTGGCTCCATGAAGTTTGAATATTCAAGGTCACTGAGCTGGACCCCAAACCTCAGTGATCAGAGCCCTCCTCCTGACCTGAAAGGACATAGTAATCATCCCAACAATTTTACAGGACTCTTTCCTTTCCCACTCTGCCACCATATGTATATGTAAAAAAATGCTTTTGTAACTGGGCAGATGCCTTTTATTCTTCTGAAAACAGTGATTGAAAATGCAAACATCCCCACAACCTTTCTTATCCGACATCTCCAAGACACATTGTATGAAACACAATGGCTTGTTCTCTTTGCAATTTCAGGCAATAACTGGGCCCTATTTCCATACATACACATGCTTAGACACACTTTATCAAGGTTTGTATTGTGTCTGTACATTTTTATTGCTACACTATCACTATATTCCTTTGGTAAGTGCACTGAGTGCGAGGGAAACCCCACCCCTGTGATGGTGTTGCCATCTTGTGTTTTTCAAAATTAGCACTCAGTTATGCCCCACGTGAAATATGGTGTGAAATCCCTCTGGAAAGGCAGATTCGTGCAAAAGCAATGGCAGGAGGAGTGCCACAGTTCAGTGATGTAGGAGACAAGCTCGAGTCGTTTTAGTTAGCTGGTGCACCTTCTCCCCCAGTATTTCTAATATCTGCTGTCCTAAGGATCAGGTAAAGGGACTTGGTGAATTAGGATATATAAGCATAAACTTTGAAGAAGAACTCTTACAGCTTCTTTATTAAGCTAGAAAAGAATGGGTTGTACCCAAAGGGCACTAAGATTCCCTATCTATTGATAGTAATTTGTGCAATAACAGCAGTCGATGCACAGGGTCATTGCTTCCCACAGATTAATCTGGGGCCACTTTGGGTAAACTTACTAAGGAAAAATCATGGGTTATTCCCCACCATCTTTAAAATAAGTGAGCTTTCTGTGGATGCCTCAAAACTGAATTATTATTTTGAAATTATTCTGAAGCATGTTTCCCTTTTAGTGATCCTACATTACAGAATATGGCAGCATCTAAAGAAATTTTTCTGCAGCAAAGATTTGTGCAGCCACCAATGAAAAGCAGTTTTTCATCACAAAGGGCAGCTGCAGTGAGTCAGACCAAAGGTCTGTCCTTCCTTTGGCTGACAACCACTGCTAGCTGTTCCTCAGGGAAAAACAATACAGAGCAGTTTTTCCCCAAGTATACCTTCCCTGTAGCTTCCACCCATCTCCTACATAGTGGAACTATTAACAAAACACAGCCATTCATATCCTGTAGCAATACATGTTTGCATTTCCATTTTCCAATGCACTGAAAGACTCTTTTCTTCTTTTTTATTTCAAAACTTCAGTGGATGCTCCCTAACTGTAAATCTGGCATTGCTCTTGCTTCTTTCAAGATAATGAGCCATAATCTCTTCATATGCTTTGCCTTCCATTCTTATTTTCTATGGCATCATCATGACTGTGCCAGACATTATCAGAGACATATGCCAGGTTCTGTTTTACTGTATAAAGTGGGAAAAGAAAGAGCATGTGGTATTCAAGATGCACTTACACCATGAATTTCTATAATGGTTTAACATTTTCTGGTTTGTTCTCTAGTTGTTTCCTAGCAAACTCTAATTTTGCATTTCTGACTGATATTTCATTGCCATTATCCACGTGGCTCCTGGGGCTCTGTTACCTCCTCTTACTGCTTAACCTTTGCCATGTCTGTGCTGAGAAGCGGATCCAGGCACTCACCTACCTAAAGAACAATAGCAGAACAACCTCTGTCGGTTCACTGGTGTAAAGACACTCCAGCATCATTGGATGGCATATGCCATCAGCAATTTCCCTGGGTCAGTTCTGCCTGCCAGCATTCAGGGATGCAAAGAGGCTACTGGACTCCTAATACAGCAAGAGAGGTTTAATTTCTAGAGGAAAATGTGTAGAAATGCAAAATTTCCCAGAAGTATCTTCCTAAACATTGGAAATACAGAAACATTAGAAATATCTGAAGTAGCTACATGCTTACCAAAACCACACTTAATATTAAGTTCTTCAGACACGATACATATCTCATAGATATGAACTGATAGATATGTAGATCAAAAAAAATTTTATATTACTTTGTATTGGGTTTCCATGGCCAGGTTTTGGGAGTTGGGGGCTACAGGAGTGGCTTCTGTGAGCAGCTGCCAGAAGTTTCCCCCACGTCCAGCAGAGCCAATGCCAGATGGCTCCAAGAAGGATGTGCCACTGGCCAAGGCTGAGCCAATGAGTAATGGTGGTAACATCTCTGTGATAACATATATAAGAAGAAGGGAAAAAAGTTATAGCACAGTTGTAATTTTGGCCAGAGAAGAGCAGGGTGAGAATATGTGAGAGGAACAGCTCTGCATACACCAAGGTCAGTGCAGAAGGAGGGGCAGGAGGTGCTCCAGGCACTGGAGCTGAGATTCCCCTGCAGCCCATGGTGCAGACCATGGTGAGGCAGCTGTGCCCCTGCATCCCATGGAGAACCACGGGGATGCAGAGATCCACCTGCAGCCTCTGGGGCAGGAGACCCAGCCAGAGCAGGTGGATGCCTGAGAGAAGGCTGTGACCCCTTGGGAGGCCCATGCTGGAGCAGGGTCCTGGCAAGGGCCTGCAGAGCTGTGGAGAGAGGAGCCCACACTGAAGCAGGTTTGCTGGTAGGATTTGTGATTCCATGGGGGACCCTCGCTGGAACAGGCTGTGCCTGAAGGACTGCACCCCGTGGAAGAGTGACCCACATGTAGCAGTGGAGGACTGTTGTCTGTGAGATGGGCTCACGCTGGAGAAATTCATGGAGAATTACGTCCAGTGGCAGGGACCCCACAGTGCAGCAGAGGAAGGACTCCTCTCCCTGAAGAGCGGCAGAAACAACCTGTGATGAACCAACCACTACCCCCATTCGCATCTACCTGCACCATTGTGGTGGAAGCGGTAGAGCTGGGAAGGAGGGAGGAGTGGGGGGAAAGTTTTTACTTTATTTACTTCTTATTTTACTTCTTATTTTACTTCTCATTATCCTACTCTTATTTTTCCAGTAAAAAATTCATCAATATTTCCAGTTTGAGTCTGTTTTGCCTGTGACAGTATTTGGTGAGTGATCTCTCCCACTTTTTATCTCAACTCATGAACGCTTCATTAAATTTTTCTCTCTCCTGTCCAGTGGTGGAGGGGAGAATGGCTTTGGTGGGTGTCTGGCATCCATCCAGGGTCAACACACTACAAACTTTAAAAAATAAGTACATTTTTATTTTGAGTTATGCAAATATATTTTGTGTTGCGTTCATAGCTATGAGGAACACAAAGTTACTTACACACTTGTTAATATTTGTCTGCAATAATAAGAAAATAATAGGAACAGTTAGAACAAGGCATGGCTGTTGACTCAGTAGCAAAAAAGGAAAACTATAATTCTATATGTAAATAGGGTGAAATGCAATAGAAGGGGGAAATTGTATGTCTATAAAAGAAGCTAGGAAAAAGAATATGCACATAGTTTATACTCTCATTTATACATTCATTATACAGTAAATAAAACTCAAAAAATAATCTCAGTGTTCAGTGTAAAAAAAATTGTTTCACATGAAAGTTTTATTTCAATCTTTCTTGAGATCTTTCTGGAAGATAAGGAAAGAGAAGAGGAATGGGTAAAGAAAAGCAATTTTTCTCTGAGAACTTACCTTTTTTTCCTGACTCATAGATCTGTTTGGGACACCTCCACCCTTAGTGTTCTTAAAAAAAAAAAATCTAAATCATTAAGATAAACACTTCTTGACTGAATTGTGAGGAGAAGTTCCCATACTGAATTTTGGCCTTAAGGAAGAGATGCAGAAGAGTTCTTTATATGTAAGGCATTGTAGGGCAAATGAGAAGCAGAAACTGAAATGCATATTTTCAATATATTCAGTATGTATTTGGGCTAACTCTATAAAAATAACTGCAGGTCTGCCAAAACACAAGAGAGAGAGAGGAGGTCAAGCTGAAATATCCTGGCAGGACGGATGGACATAGGTCTGTTCAGCATCATGTGTACTCAGATCTGTGAGCTGGGGCTGGGTGTTCAAGGACAGGATCTGTTTCTCTACAGAAACCCTGCACACCAAACTTCTCAAGGAGCTCCACAAAGGGCTGGTAGTGGCAGCTTTCCTTGCTCCACCCTAGATTTCACAGCAATGCAAAACTTGGCCACCCTGATGCTGCTGGAAGACCTCAGATTGCCTGCCCTCAGGGCTCCTCAGCGCTTGGAAAGTTTCTGAAATAGCTATTCCAGAACATTATTTGGGCGTACATCCTCTCTGGATGCTCCTATTTCAGAATAGGAATGTTTTTTGGTCTGACTCTAATCCTTATTCAGAGCTAATTCAGAAACTGGGTAGCTCCACAGAGACTTAAAACAGGTATTAAAAAAATTATTCTGGAATAATATTCACAGCTTGCATTTCTGCATCAGATACAGTTATTCTGGAATACCTCTTCCAGTCTATTTCCACAAGGAGGTGAGCCCTGAGTGTTCTACCACTTATGTTTTCCCCAATCAGGTAAAGAAAAATCCATTTGCTGCAGTCCTAAGAAATAAATGAAAACCCTTTGAAATGAAATGCTGCTCTAAACTGAAGTTATTTTGACAATAGATCAATCAAAGGTATCACGCTTTATTTATGCTGCCTGAAGAGTTGAATTCTGAGCTGTAGTTTCTGTTGCATCACTAAGTAACTCAGTGTCTTAAACTTAACGAAAGATGATTCATGGGCAATTAAAAAATGACAAGGAAGAGAAATGCCACCCTGGTGTGATCCAGCAGGTTTGTCAGGAGGAGAAGCTCAGGCAGCAGGTAGGTGTTGTCTCAGTCTCACCAGCAAGGCAGCATGGATGTAACCAGTTTAAACCCCACTGCACAACACTTGTCCCCATGCTTGGGAACAATGTACCAAATTTCTACAACAGTCTCCAGGCAGTGCAAAGCAGACAGCTTTGCAGTGCAAAGAGTCAGCTCTATACCCTTGTGCCTGAATGACACTGCCCAGGAGGCCCTTTGTAGCCTTTGTTTACCATGTTTGCCTCACACAGCTCCACAGTGAGATGCCAGCTGGAACAGAAATGCTGCTGGACTGAAGGAGTCAACCAGTTTTTTGTTGTATATATTACAGTAATCACCACTATTAATTTAACACCTTTTTCTAGCAACAAAACAGGTTTATATTGGATATTAGGAAAAATTTCTTCACTGAAAGGTGGTCAAGCATTGGAACAGGCTGCCCAGGGAAGTAGTGGAGTCACCATCCCTGGAAGTATTCAAAAAACATGTAAATGCTGTGCTTAGGGACGTGTTTTAGTGGTGGACTTGGCAGTGTTAGGTTAACGGTTGGGCTCAATGATCATAGAGGTCTTTCTCAACCTTAATGATTCTATGATTCCAGGTATCTAAAAGCATGGCAGGAAAGGCATTGGTGCTGTGAACTTGGGCGGCTACCCTTCCTCCACAGTCAGCACTCTCTTGAAGAACAAGTGAGATGAAGACCTGAGCTGAGGTGGTCTGAAGTGCTCTTTAAAAGACATGTTCTCTCCACTGCCCTTACAGGGAGACCACCAGCTCTCAAACAGGTGCTCTTACAGCATGCAATGTTAGCAGCTCTCCAAACACTTAGGTCTGTAGTAAAATTATAGCATACAGCAACAAAGGGAAGGCTGAGCTTTCTCTAAATCTGAGCTCAAGACAAAAAAGGTACACCTGTCGAAAGACAGATATCAGGCTGTTGGGACTCTCGCACTTACTGCTAGAAAGCCAACAAGTAATAAATAACCACAAAGTCAGTCTATTAATTTCTTTACTAGGGCTGGCCAAAAATAGGTCACTGCTATTTGTAGCAGAGAGAGAAATACTGGATGAGTACAGAGGAATAAATTGCTGTTATGAATTATGAGTTAATGGCTGTTGAAAATGCTAAATTACATATATTAAGTAATTATGCAAATTATATTCCTTCATCTAATCATTTATTTAGAGGAAACACTTATATAGTATCTTTACAGAGTGACTGCAGTGGCAGAAACAGTCCTATTGATGTATAACCTGAAGCATTAGAAGTAAACAAACTTTTTTTATAAATTGTATTGTCTTCTTTTCAGGAACCTCCAAGTTTTCATGTTACACAGTGTCTTAAGGTGGTCCTCAGAAATAGAGGGATGGGTAACCTGAGGCACAAAACTGGCAAGGGAAGTAAGATCCAGGGTTTTCCTCTTCTTAAATTTCATGTACCAGTTTCACCACAGATGGCAATGCTTGGCTTAATGGGTTCCCATGCCCATCACCCCAGCCTAGACTATGCCCCAAGTGCCCCTGGCCTTGCTGTGCTCCTCAAGTATATCTGCATGATTGTTCACTGGACTACTTCCACACAGAAGACTGACCTATTTTTTTTTTAAATAAGAGCTTTAAATAGTGTTTTAAAAATTGTTTTACTTTTGCAATGTTTTCCTTTTTTATTTCTTTTTTAATTACATTGGCAGGAATACATGGTGGCAGGAGCAAGCAGCAGCAGCGGAGCTGGGGACAGTGTCAGCCCCAGGTGGGGCAGGGGATCTGTGCTCTCCATCCCAGAGACTCATTCAGCCTCCCCCTCAGCCTGTGAAGACAGCAGCTCTCCTCTGCATGCACTGCTGAAGCATTGTTTTGCAGGAGGTTGGGTGAAATCCAGCAAATACATCTTAGTTTTTCAATCTGGTCACATACAATTCTCACTGGGTTTTATGGTTATGCTCTCTCTTTATGGCTGCTCTCTCTTCAGACTAAATGAGCAAACAATTAAGTATCCCACTGCTCAGCCAGACCTAAAGCAATGGCAGTGACTGCCAAGGACTAGACTGACTATAAACACTAACACTGGGAATTAATTAATTCAGGGTTTATATGTGTGTGTGACTTAGGCAGAATTTCAGCAGAAAGCCATGCAGACAGGAAAAGTCATGTTTGTAAATCAGGAAGAAGACCAGAAAACCACTTTTTAGACAGAATGCTAGCTGAAGGCCAGAGTTGAAATATGAAAAGGGAAATTGGCTCTGTATTATTTTCGTGCTTAGAACATTATTTGCCAATAAACATAGTCATATTCAAGAAATAGCTGACTGTCATCATTTTCCCCTATGGAGTAGGGTGCACAGATCACTGCACACAAGGCAAATTCTTATGATGAAAAGAATGAAAATATGAGATCTGATCTGATGCATTTGAGGCCTCTACTTGGGTATTTAAAAGCTGCCCATTAATTTGAAATTGGAAAACTTTGTTATCCAAACTACGAGTTCTGCTGAAACTGCCTGTAGCCTTGCCAAAGCCTAGCAGTGGTGACACAGCCCCCAGTGCAGCCCAGATCGAGGCACAGACTTACTCATCACATGTCCAGCAGAAACTCTTAAACTCTTCTTTTGCTGGGAGATGCAGCGTGAAGAATCTGTGGCTGCTACATGAGATTTTTGGGTGTATTTCTTGCTTGTTGAAATGAAATCATAGTTTGTACCAAAAGCTTTGATTAGAAACTCGGATGAGGGAACTTCAAAACAGGATGATTTCACTGTCTTAGCACATATCCTGTGAGGGACTAGCCATGCACTAGCCATGTCAAAGTTAATGGGAATGCAAGTGTAGGTAACATAGGACTTTACCAGCTGTAAGAGACAGGAGCACCTCCCACATCCTGAGGGACAAGTGAAGAACCATCTGTGAAGATCCTATCTCATCACCAGGAGGAATAATACCCAACTCTTGGCTTTCTTGATCCATTTAAACATAAATGTGCTGAATAAGCGGTAAATCATAAAGTAATCCCTGGAACAAATATTGCCATTCAGAGGCTTTCCTTTTCTCTTTCATACTCCCAAATTTAATTATTTTTCTAATTTTCCTCCCTTCTATTTCCCAATTCCTGCTCTGTTTCCTCTCTGTCATTCTCATTCCTGCTTAAAACTTTCTGCTTCTTTGTACATTTCCTGTCAACAAAGGGGAAAGAAATCATGTGGTCCTTCATTTTACTGCTCCTTTGTAGCAAAATCAGGAGAAAATACAGCAGAGAAGGAGAGAAGCACACTCACATTTCTGCTAACTACTGGTGTTGCTGACATTTATATTTGTTTGATTTACACACATTCTAATTAATACAAGTAGTAAAGGGGAGAGCTGAGCGGTGAAGCTACAAAAGTTTACAAGTTGCTTTCACATGTTTATTGCTTTGCTAAAACCCAGATCCCTAATCAGCTTGACAGATTATTCCCTGCATTCATAATGCTCTGCTGACAATGAAATGTAAACAATCTGCTGCAATGGGAGAGGTAAGATCTATAGAGAAGGCCCCAGTGTTAACTTATATCTCTGTTCCTGGTGTCAGGGAAAAAAAAAAAAAGCAGTAATACAAGCCTCAAGTGAGTAGCTTTACTGCAAGTGAAAACAATCTCACTGATCAAAAACTGTATAAATATATAATCAAGAAACATGTTGTCCCACAGTTATTAATTGTTGAATACAGTAGCCAGCAGCACCAATCACTCAAGTGAATGGAAACAATTTCTCCAAAAAAAAAAAAAAGAGAATGTGTAAAGTTAGTCAGAAAAAAACTGCCCAAAACCAAACATTGTAATTTGAGGAAAAATAAATATGAAAGCATCAAAAAGTTTAAAAAATATTAGCATAAGGAACAGGAGTCCAGAAGAGTTCTCTTACTGCCCCTCGTATGGCCTGGGAGCTGTAAAGGAGGTACACCCACAACATAAGGAAGAAGGAACTTCACTACATGACACTTCCTTTCTGTGATTAGAAATGGGCATTCTTTTTTGCTTTTACCCCAAGAAAGATGGGATTCAGAAAAACTGGCTATTTTTGCAGCTTTTAATATAAATGACATTTTTTTCCCTATCTGCTACTCATGACAAGCTCACAGTATTTTTGTGTCTCTGCACAACACACTGGATCTTCAGAGAATGCCAAGTGCCACAGGGAAGACAATCCTACTTTCACCTGGACAGTGTGCAAGTTAAAGGTAGATCTTGCCTCAAATTACATCCTATACCCTTGTGAGCCGGCCCCACTATGAGGTGGTTTTGAATGGAATTCACCCACAGAAACTTGATTTTCTAGGCTAGAGTTGACCTCTCTTTGGTCAGCATCTGTAGAATCAAACCAAACCTGTCAGAGAGACTGCAGGGCTTCCAAGCAAACGAGCACACATGAGTTGGCCAGGCTGCATCTACATGTGCTCTGCTGTGTTGTCAATTAAACATGCAAAAAGAACTTACACGTTTTGTCAGTTCTTTGCAAGTCATTAGGTTTTTCTGTGCCCTTACCAGTTCATAGCATAATCACAAATTTTTAAATAAGTAAGCACTCCTTAATAACTTCCAGCTGTAAGAAATGGGTCTCAGAAGGACAGGATCATCTATTCAGACTTCTTGAGCCCTGAGCAACAAGTTTAACTGGTTACATATCATACGAGATTGCAAGGCAGACCAGTCTGCTATAGGGAATCCCATAACAGGAAGAATTGATATGTATTCAAATAAAAACATCTTTAGTCTACCGTGCAGTCAAGGAAGGTAAAGCCTATTCATAGTCTCCTGATATTAGTTCAAAAACCCATCACATTACAGACAGAAATATATAGCCTGTTTTCTCATCATCACCTGTCAACAGCAACGACAGCCTGACTGACAGACAATTTGAGAGTTCTCCTAAGCCCTCCATCCTCAAACCAATATTTCACAGGTTCAGCATATCTATTGCAGCAGGAAATATCCAGTTTATTCAAGGGCATTTGCAGTGTTGACCCTTTTGTTCAAAAAATGGCCCCAGCACAGGCTGTTTTACGGCAGCTTTCCCATCATGTGGTACGAGTAGCCAAAGCCTATGGCTTTTCACTGACCTTCATTCTCCCCAAAGGCATGTGTGCAATCATGGGGGGATGCAGCCCATCTGATCTCTATAGCCCCTTCAGAGGAGGTGACAATGGTTAACACAGCTCTTCTAGGTGTCTAATCTAACCTATGATTAGATTCAATTGATCTAATGCTATTGATTAGATAAGATTAAATCACTCCTGCACTTTCAAGGAGCTATGCTGCAGGAGGACAGCTGGGGTCTTCATCTGGATCTGATCTTCCAGTAGACAGTACAGTGCTGGCTCAGGGAAGAGCTCCTATGTGAATCTTCCGCAAAAAGAGATCTATTGCAAGGTGAGAACTGTGACTTAGTGCTCCAGCTGGAAGAGAATTTCAGCCTTGGCCACTCAGTGGAAGGTTTCATGTGTAAAATATCCTGTGTTATGTTCTGATCTTGGAATTTTCTTGGAGTGCATGCCGGTCTATAGTTGCAGATATTTCCTGAAATTATCCTCCAGTGTGATACTCCTTTATGGAGTACAACAACTAAATAGCAAAGTGCAGGCCAAACCACTGGGCCACATAGGAAGGCTTAAACAGGAATTAATTTAGAGTACTATCTAATCCCAACTGCAGGAGTTCAGGTATTTAATTGTAGTGCAGCTGTTCATGTCCCTGTGCCAGAAGCAAAAAAGCATCAAGGAGGCTGGGAGAGCAGGGGCAGTATGGCCTCATGGGGTAGCACAAGGAAGAGAGAGATGTATTTGGAAATCATTTGTATAGTCCTTCCGTAATCAGAAAAATAAGAATTTGTAATGGTGTGCTGGTTTGGCTGTAAACCAGCAGGGGAAATTAACCCCACACAGAATACCTCGAGAGATTTTAGGTCAAAATTACAATTTTAATTAAAAAGGTTAAAATAAATGCAGTAATACAGGCTTAAACAAACTGACAGAGTCACGGTACAACCTGACACCCTGTTGAGCAGGGTGGTAGCTGTGCAGCCCAGTGAGGCACTGATCCTGCAGGAAGACCTGGTAGTCCAGTCCCGGTAGTGGAGTAGCTGAGTCCAAGTCCGAGGAGTAGAGTGGAGTAGCTAGCTGAATCCAATTCCGAGGAGTGGAGTCCCGTCGAGAGTGGAGTCCCATCGATTCGAGGGTATCCTCTCCCATCCAAACCCCTTGTTTTATGCTGTGCTTCTGAGCTGGCACCTCCCCCAGGGGTGGGGACTTTCACAATGGAAAAGGATCTTCCCGATGTTCTATTGGTTGTTTCGGTAAGGAGCTTGGAGGAGTCCTAGGGTCCTTTGAAATGTTCCTGAGGGGTTCAGGCTAATTAGTCAGGCTGGGTGGTGCTAATGGGCCATTACCTGAGATCAGATAACCAGGGTGGGTAGTGCTTCCTGTCAGTTGGAGTGCTTATCTCAGTTGAGATAAGGAGTCCCAGGTGTGTAATTATGAAATTTATCCAGCTTTTGTGGGTGGTAATAGAATATATAACTAACCCAGGACAAACGGTCACTCCTGCACTGTCACTTTTTCCTTCTTGGCTGCAAAAGTCAAGAATAGGGACCTCTCGTGCAATAGTGTACATCCCTCCTCTTGTGTCTGCTCACTGGAAACAAGGACAGCACTGAAGCAGCTCCCAATTCACATTGTGGCAACAGCAAGGCTTGGCTCAATATCTCACCTCAAGGCAAACACACCAGGATGCTTTAGGGCAGCAAGATACAAGTGCTTCTCTTCAGATCAGACTGCGCTCCTGAGAGGTGGATTTCACCTGTCATCCTCAGGGAAACTAGTCCTTATTCACACCAATGCAGCTGAGCACATCAACACACCAGGGACTGACAAGCTACTTCCATTCAACTACTTAACAGTAATTGCCAAAATACATGTCTCTTACCAGTGGGAAACATAGGGTAGCTCCTGATGTGTTGCTGCTGTCTGCTGAGAGTTAGACAGTTTCATATTTCCCATGGAGTAAAACTGTTCAGGTTATCTTCTGCTGGGCTGTAGGTAACACATATTAAGTTCAGAGGATATCACGCCTACAGGTCCATAATCGTGAGAGCAGCATCAAGATCAAAGGCCTGAGAAAACAATAAGACTAGCTTATTCAATAATTAATTTTAATTAGGATTCCAATCTGAGTAGAAAAAGGAAGTAACCAACTAACAATCTTATCCTAAAAAATAAGGATAATTAAATTCGCATTTGTTTGTATTTGTTTAGAAAACCTCTGCAGCTGTGTCAGGTGAGCAGATTATGCTGTCTTGCATGAACTCATTAATTTAAGAAAAGCCATACCTTGAAAGAATTTTTTACTAGATAGATGTAGAAATTGCTGATGAACCCAGATGGCTCTGTGATGCAACTGTTTTCCTGCTGAAAGCAGGAATAACAGAGAAGACAGAAAAGGTTCCCAGCTTCCTTCCCTGCTGGGCTGTGCCTGAAAGTTCCTTTTATTCCTTCCTCTCAAGTCTTACTCTAGTTCCTGTTTTGACTTCGGTTTCTCTAGGCTCTCTGTGCTGGTGTTTTTCCTGTTTCCCTTCAGAAAGGAGCAGTTCACCAACTCCCTCCACATGTGACAGCCCTGCCTGTGCCTTGGTGTTGTGGGCTCCTGCCGAGGGTGCTCTCATTTCTGCCCCACCAGCCTGTTAAACACTCTTGCTCTGTCTCATGATTACTTTGAGCACAACAGAGCTGCAGCTCTAGCACATCTGGGATGCTGGGCAGTTTCATTGCGTTTTGAGGGAGTTGCTTTTCTGGTTTTGTTGGTAGCTCCAAATCCCTGTCACATGGCATCTCATATGCGCTTCTGGTGACAGTCTTAGCAAGAAACTAGGCTTCCATTTTGAGGTTTTATATATAGATATATAGATATAAACCCAAAAAATTATCTGTTCATATAGGGATGGGTGTGCATGTGTATACATTTTCCAGGAGCTGTATATTGCAGCTGTTGTTGATGTCCTGAGGTCCTGGATAAGTAGCACATCGACGGTGCCCAGGAAGGGAATCCATAAACCCTTGGCCTTGGGGCACTTGAGCTCACTGTCATTTAACCTTTCTGGCTCAGCTCAGGGGCTCCATCCTCAAAGTGCCCTGAGGAAGGATGTGTTATTCGTGAAGTCCTGAGTAAAATTAAGTTGCAAGTTGCTACCAGTTCTTCAGCTGCTTTTCACAGAAGCACTATCAGGTGAAGAAGAGGCTCCGTAAGGTGAAGCAACCATGCTATAAGAAGCAATAAGCTCTGGAATTGTATATTATACTTAAAAGAAGATATACAGAAGTGCTATAAGGTGAACTAACCGGTGAAGAAGTTGTACTTGAATGGATTTTGATTTCATGTTGGTCAGAAATAAAAAATACTGGCTGGTTTTATGACCTTAAGTTGCGCCAATTTTTTTGTAGTAGGTATTAAATATCCAAAATCAGTAGGCATTGCTACTTTTCTGTAGTAGGTATTAAATATCCAAAATCAAAAGTTAACCTGCAGTGAACAGTATGAAACATAATGAGTGTCCTTAGTCAAAGATCATTTCCAAAGCCTTAAACATAGGTGATCTAAATTCTTCCATGATGATGGGCACTTGAAGACCATGACATTGAAGTAGAACAGTGACAAAATCGGTTGCAAAACACTGAAAAAGGTTTGTTGTTTGGGGGGTTTTTTTAACACAATAATACATAAAAATAAGAAAGCGAGCTTTTTGCCTCAGAATGTGTCCCAGGCAGCCTCCGGCTCTGTCTGTCCCCGAGCAAAGACAGGGCTGTGCTGACGGGCCTGTCTCTAGAGCCAGGAGCCGTGTGGCTGCCGCGGCCGCGTCTGTGTTGGAGCTGCGGGGTGGGCGGCCCGACAGGGCCCGGCTCTCGTCTGGGTCAGGCGGGGATCAACCCGGGCCTTGCGGGATCAAACTCTGTATGAAAATAAGCTGGAGGAGAGGTCACTGCGGAAGGCAGCGATGCGGCAGCACAAATCCAATACGGCAAGAGGAGCGGGGGTATGGAGCCCACTTCTGCGCCCTCTTTGGCTCCACAGGCTGTGGGTCCCGCTGCCCCAGGATGCGGCTGTTGGCCCTGCGTTTGTACCCGGTGAGAGGTGTTAGCTTGCTCTCCGCTTGCTTTTCCACTGGCATTGGTGGTGCTGGCGGGGGAATGCAGTCCCAGCCAGTGGCCAGAGACGGGGAAGGGACGTGCCGCGGCTGCCGCTGCTGCCGCGACGGCGGGGACGGGCGAGCACACGAGGCCCTGCGGAGCTGGCGGGTGTCCCCCTCCTGCCACCCCCTCCTTCCTGGAGGGAACGCAGAGGGCTGTGAACACATAACAACAACAACAATAACAATAGTAAATGCAGTTAAGTAACTCTGCATTTATAAATCATATAAATACATTGATAATGTAAAACACATAAAATCATATGTTATAAATACACATACACATTTTATATATTAATTATATGAAGCATATAAGAATAGATAAATATATGTATATATTTTATCACGTAAATAATACTTTTATATAATAACGGCTACATAATGACATATACATAATGATACGCTATAATATACAGTAGATATGCCATATAGGTTAATATATGTAACATATATAGTATTTTATATACTATATCTATAATTTAATAGATGTTTATTACTATATTTTGTCTTACTGTATTTTATAATACTATATTTTATATTTATACATTTTACATAATAACATGCATACAATATACAGTATACGCATTATATGTATTGTATGTACATAATACAATATTTATATTGTCATTGTTAGACATAATGTTATATGTATACATAAACATCTCAGCTGAAATACAGGAGTGGATCTGTCAGGTTTGGCTTGTGCCTGTGCAGTCCTGGGCAATTTTGTTACTGTCTGGAAAGAGTGCAGAGTAACCTCTGAAGGGGAGGCACAAGGTGCCCTAATGTGCCTTCTTATAAAACTTCAAAATGTGAATTAACACTGTGATGTCCAGTTCTTGCTTCTCTTCATTTTAATACTGGTTTTCCATGAATTGCATTTTCAACCTAAATATATTGGTGGCAATGAGAAAGTTATGTAGCAGCCTTTCTAATGTTACCCCACTGCTGCAGGACATCCCTGCTTGATGTATTTGCTCAGGTGCTTATTATTTTCTTTTTATGGATTGTGTTTAATTCCCAGGGAATAACTCAGACAAAAATGAAATATTGAGTAAAAGTTTCTGAAGATGACTCCTTCCCTCAGCATGTTGGCTGGTAGGCTTCCCAGAGAGTGGTGAGATTTATGTCCTGGGATAAAGATGATGCACATCATCTTCAGAGCCGTGAGGCTGCCTCGACACAAACATCTGACAAGCTGATTATCTGAAGTGTCGGAAAGTGTTTCTTGCACAAATGTGCTCTTTCATACTTTCAAGATAATACCTACCATTGCAGTCACCTCTTAGAGTGTGGCGGTGGCTGAGCCTGCAGCAGGGGATGCTGCAGGTGTTTGGGCCAGCCACAGGAGTGACCGAGGAGCCTGTCACTCCTTGTTCCCTTATAAGGTTCTGTTCTAGATTGTTCTCCCTTACTCGGCACTCCACTTATCCCTGTCTCCTGCTCCTCCCCTCGCTTGCCCCTATTGGTTGAAGTTGTATTACCCCGCCTTCTCTCCACCCCCTGACCTTCAACCCATTGGTCCCTGTTGCTCTCTCTGCCCCCACTGCCCCTGGTATATAACTCTGAACCCTCCATTGTTCTGAGTTCTCCTTTGCTGGACTATTCATGCAATAAACCTATTTCGTGGAGCACCAAAAGGAGAGCCCCTCTGACTCTTTGCCTCCGGCTAAGTACGCGTGTGTGTGTGCGCGTGTGTGCGCGTGTGTGCGCGTGTGCGCACGTGCACTGCCGAACGTGTCAAGGCACCGCTGGGTGCGAGATGCTTTCGGGAAGGCTGCAGCACCCCAAATATCCATCCCGGATTTACAATATTACAGGAAGAAATTACTGAGAATTCTCTAGAAAAGAGAGATTGATAGTTATTACACAAAGGATGGTGTAGGGATGGGAGAGACTTCACATGGGCATTTTGAGAAATAGCTTTGGGCAACTGGGCATGGGAAGAAATGTGTAGAGACAGCCAAGAGCAGTGATTGATTTCTCAGTCTCCAACTGCACCAACATTTGTCTGATCACACTGGTCTTTCTTAATTATGATTTATTTATTTATTTAGTGTGTGTATTTTCCTCTGTGCTGTTCCACAAAACTGCTTTTAGCTGAATTTTATAACAGAACTTCCAGTTTCTTCATTTAAATTGGCAGAAGTCTTTTCTTTCTTTTTTTTTTTTCCCCTTATGTTTTGGAAGCTCATACTCTTAGAAGGGTAAGGCAATAATGGTACATAAAATATGGATTGCTAAATAACATTTCTAATTTTTTCATTATTGATATTCAGAAGCAACTCTACAACATAAGAAGAAATCCGTCTGGAGAATACAAGAGTTAAGCACAAAATTATGGGGTTTGTAATGTTGATTTAATGGCAGATTTACATGAATTTAGATCTTAACCCAACCAAATAAAGTCAACACCAGGACAGTCATGGTCAGCAGACCTTCTCTGCTGCCTGTGGAGAGCTGAGGTGCAAGTGAGGAAAAATCTTATATCAGTTTTCATGCTGAAGGACTGCCTTGTCTAATCATTCTCTCTGATACCTCTGAACCAAATTCAGTGGAGCTGAATCCATATGAGTAAAATTTGAATATTTCAAAACTGAAAGGGCAATGCTGGAGCTATTCAGGTTTGGGATATTTTGAGATATCTTGTCATGTTCATCCCACAAACTGAACTGCCTCTTGCTTTGGATTCTGTGATGTCAGTCAGCTATTTCTTTGAAGGCATTTAATTTATTAACAGCCACCTCCTGCCCAAATTATGATGTTTCATAGAGTAACACTTCATTTTAGTGTTTCTCTCTGACAATCTGCCACTAAAGAGCAAGTTTTTATCTGCTTATAGATTAATTACGGCGTATTCCCACATATTTCCCTGCCCTGCCCCACAGGCTATACCACTAAGTATAAAAAAAGCCCTCTTAATGGGTCATATATATAGTTATATACTTAGTATAGCACTAAGTATATAGAAAAACTTGATGATGGGTTTAAGTTTTGTTAACCTTGAATCCTTCCTATAATGACCACCCATCCACATGTTGCTGGTAGGTTTGACAGTGTGAGAATACGTTTATTATACAGGAGTGGATCTTGGCGCTCAGTGCTGCTCTGGGACCACCAGAGTGAAGGGGATTGTTGTTACATCTGTGGGGTGGTGGTGGGTGCCATGCTGGCTCTTCTCTCTGAACACACACCAAAACATCCCAATGACATTGTAGGGTGTCTACGAAATGAGGACACTTCTCTGGCAGCAGGAGTGGCACAACGGAGTGTGTGGTCAACCCTGTGGTGGGGCTGCAGCACCCAGGACACACAGGGAGGGTATGTGTGCATTTGCAGGCAGTCCCAGCCGTAAGATGGCAAGAAACATCTCTCACCTGGTGTTTTAATAGCATGAGTTTGGCACACACTGGTGCCAGTGAGTCTTACTGGGGACTGTCATTCTTATGAACGGCGCACAGTGCGGTTCTGACAAAAGAAGGTTCCATGTAGGGTAAACTTTAATGGAGATATGGTGTCCCACTGCAGGACCTGCCACTTTTTATATTATCCCAACTAATCTCTTTTTAGTTCATGGGTTGTTTCAACACAGAGGAATTTCATGAGACTTGTGCTTCCATGAGGGATGTTATAGAGGAAGAACATTAGAAATATTTGAAGCAGTTAAAGAAACGTATTTGTGGCATAAGCATATGCACTTAAATCAGGACTTAGCTAGATATACTAAATCCAAATGTCCGAAATAGGAATGAGGGCCCAGAGTGAAGGAAAAAACCAACACAAGCTCTCTCCTTTTGTACACAGAAGTACTTCAAGCACAAATCCACCACAGAAATCCCCTGTCCTACCCACTGTATGAAGTAGGCTTTGGTCTATGGCACTCGCATACAGATGGGATTTGCAAAGCTGCTCCCCACACCTCTGGCCTTGGTGCAATTTCTGATTCCATAAATTGTAAAGGGGCAAACTGGGCCACTACAAAAAGTCTGGCCCTCACGTTCGTCCCCCAGCATTTCCTATGGCTGCAGTAACTCTGCGTGTTCCACCATACATTAGCAAGGCAGGATATGTTATGTGTGGAATTGTAGTGAGGGACCACAGCACACCAGAAGGAGCCTCACCCAGGAGCTTTTGCATCAATTTGATAGCCTCTGCTTTCTTTAAAGATATTTAGGGTTGTTTCAAAGTGACAAATATTATCTTATTCCCCGTAAGGTGTTCCACAGATGAGGCAGTTTTTTGGCATTGACAGAAAGATGATTCATTTGTCTAAACCACTCAGCCTCGTTGTGTGCTCAGCTGGTAAATGGCAGTCACACCCAGGCAGGCTCCCAGAGAAGAAAATACCTCATCCCTTGTTGAAAGGAGGAAAAGTTAAATTCGCCAACACTACAATTTTCATAGGACTTCAAAGGACAAGCAGCTGGGGCTAAGAGGTGATTTATTCTCATTTTCAGGACTCTGCTCTCTTCCACTTCTTCCTTTATGTTTTAAGTACAGATGCAAGGGGTTGACTGAATTCTCGCTTGTTCCTGCCTTGGGAAAGTTTCCTGATTTGGCAAAAGTAATTGTGCATTAAAAATAAAATAGGTTTTTTTAAATGTAGGAATTTGTACAGGTGGATTTGTGAACACATGCATGTTACAGGGATGATTTAGGATCTTGTCTGGAAATCAGCCCTCAAATACCTTTCAGTGATAGATATTCAGATTGAGTTGTTTTAAAAAACAAGGTTATGAGGCACCAGAGATTACTTAAAATGAACCATGAACATCATTTTTCAGAAGAACCACATTAGAGCAATATGGAAAAATGATGTACAGGGAATCAAAGCAGATCCTAAGGACATGCTGAGTTCCAGAACCGCTTTCTTTCCCAGCATGCTGCTGGCTGCTGGATGGCTGTGCTAACTCAGAGTGCTCATTTATACCGACTTATGTTTTGGTGAGGGCTTGCACAGAGGAAGTCACCTTCACTAGGGCAAGGGCATTTACTGGCTTTTGCAGCTACAATAAAATGATGCCAGTTCTCAACTGCTTAAATGTAACCCCCTCTGCAGGTCCAACTGCAAAAGCTGGCCAATATTTTCAGAATCCTGTCAAAAATAGTTTTGGTCTGATACTTGCCCAAGTCCATTGATTTCTTCTAGAGCTGGTCAAAAGAAGAGCTGTGTTTCAGCAGGAGATTAACAGAAAAATGGAACTTTTCACTAAGTATTCTTACCTTTTTTTAACTTGCATGTAAATTTGTGAAAGAAATATAATTCTTCTTCTATACTAATCTTTATGCTTCCCCCATGCTGCTGCTATAGGAACAGTTCAGAGGAAACCTGCAATAACATTTTGTCTCTTGATGATCAATAGAATATGAAATAAAAGCTCCACTCCTAAAAATAAACCAGGGGTTTCTGCTATCAAATCAACTTTACCTTAGGCACATAAACTATTATTTGGGTTGCATGATATTGAATAGTTGATACAAAAAAATAAATCAGGCTAGTGAATTGGACCATGTGCAACAATGAGAATAACAAAAGAAATCACATGTATTTCACATAAAACACTAGAACTGGGCAGAAGATGGACAGGTGGTAAGAGTGAAAACTCCAGAGTGGGAAGAAAGACAGTACTGAAAAGAACAGATATTTGCATAAAATGATTATGCTGTTACCTAAAAAAGAACATCTGGGTGCACGACTTATGATGTTTCACAGCCCAGCGGTTATGTTACAAGTCAGGGACAGCTTTCCTCCTCCCACCTGGTGTGTTAAATGTCAGAAGTATGAATATTCTATGTATTCTATGTATTCTTGAAGCTGGGGTCCTGCACCAAAACTGGACCATCTTCGCCTTCTGGTCAACAGGGCAAAGTGGGCCTCATACCACGGAGATCTACCTGAAGTGCCTCAGGGGAGGGCTTGCCCTGTGGATGTGCAGTTGTGACCTCTGAGACCAGATGTCCAATGCTAGGGACTTGTCATGGGTCCAGCAGCCCACATCTCTGGGACAGGGGCAGGTGAGTGTAGGTGTGAGGCCTCTGCCTGTATCCACCTGTGTGTGTGATGGCAGACTTGCCAAGCTGAGCAATCCTGCTGTCTGTGACTCACTTGGGTATTTGACTGGGTATGGCACTGGAGATAATTGAGGTTGTTTACTACTTGCAAACAATCTTCTACAGAGCACAGACAAGATCACATCTCTGTCTCAGAAATTCTAATGGAAAGGAGAATTGATGGTGTTTGATACAATATTTATGCTGAAGTTCAGTCAATCTGTTCTCAGTGCTTAATTACATTTGGTGGGGAAGCCACGGGAAGAGCAGGGCAGATCCTAGGAGGTCTGTGGTTTAAAGTTTTTGTCCTCCTTTCCCATGTTAGCTGTTCACCTACAGCCTGCTCCTGGTCCTGCTCCTGCTCTCTAGGCGTTCTCATGCCCAGGTGTCCCACAGCAGGGACATGCCTCATCCCCCGGCCTGCTTCTGGGGGGCACCTCTTGGGGCTGAAAGGTGTCCAGGGCTGGGAGGTGTCCATGGCTAGGGACACAGAGCTCCTGATGATGAGTTTGGTGCCACATCCATCTGAGACAGGTACTTTGCCTACTGGACTCTTCGGGATGAACCAATGGCACTGTCTGCTCTCCTCCAGCTGTGCATCCAGAGGCACCAGCTGTTGATGAAGAAGCTTCCACTGGCTGGTGGGTCCTGAGTGACCAGGACTGTCCAAGTGCTGATGAAAGCTCAGATATTTTGGAGTAGCTGCCTCAGCAGAAGGTAGTATCCTGCAGACCCTCTGGGCTGCCGTGCAGTCTCTCTTCTTCCTCCTGGCACTGCAGGGAGCAGAGGTTACCCTTCTGGCAGGGTACAACTCATTTCCATGAGGCTGAGCTTTATGATGCCTAAAGAAAGGCACCTGAAGTAGTAAGTCATGACTTTGGCATCAGTGCCTTTATAAATCTAAGCCAAGCTTTCTTTTTTCCCTCTCCCAAAATTATGGACACTTTCCCAGTCAGAGAGGGCAGAACAGCAAGAGATCAACTTTGCCGGAACATCTTTTACTAAATAAAACTGAAAACAAAACACCCATTTCCAGCAGTGCCCCAGTACCAAGCAACCCTTGAAAGCACTTGGCAGTGCAGCCATGCACATCTGTGTTCCTGGATGCCAAGCTGTGGGACAGAAGAGTTCTGGGGTGGCTCATCCCTACTTGCATGTTTGGTGGCATGTTCCCTCTGGTGATCCTGCAGTATCAAGTGTTGGTTGGTGTGGTGGCAGGCTCCAGGATAACTGAGCACCTCCAAGCTTCTTGTCCAAACCAGTGGCACAGAGTGTATATTATGTATCCACTAAGGCACTGCCAAGCAGGGCAGCCTTGGCTTTGCAAAGTGCTGTGACACAGAGCATTACAGGAAGGCCAGCAAGAAAGAACACCTGCTTTTTGTGGGTCAGCAGAGGTGCCTTCTACAGGCACAGTGTCCACCATCAGGGCTGCTGGGAAGATGGTTGGTCTGTGGCATTTATCAACCTTCCCCTCTCCAGAGGAAGCTCTGAGCTTTAACTCTGAGCTCTCTTCACTTGGTGCACGTGTTCCTTGAAGGGTGGTGTCCAAAATGAGATACAGCAGTTTTGCTGGGCCTTCGCCAGCACTGGGCAAAGCAAGAGGACTCCCTCACATACCTTCCAGCCTGCACCCCCTCTCTTGACATCCCCACGGGGCTGCTGCCTGCCCCTGCAAGAGTTGACACTGCTGCCTAGTGCTGTGATTCGCTCCATCACTCTTGCCTTGCTCCTCATCCTGTGTTCACACAGCTGATGCTGCTGCCAAAGCAACAAGCTTTTAGTGCTTGTCTCTCTTGAATCCCACTGCCCATCTTAGAGCACTTGGCCGATTTTAGATCATTGTGAATTCTGCTCCTGTCTTTCAGCGCCCGCAGACCTTCCAAGGTTGATGTTTTATGCATTCCCACTCACGTAACATGAGTCATTAGTAAAAATATCAGGCAGCCCCCATTTACAGCAGCGTGCAGCAGCCCATTCTATACTTTTTTTCCAGACGCTCAAAGAATGCTCTTCATTCTTTGAAGGTTTTTGAACAAGGCCTGTAATCTCATTACTGAGGTTCATTTAAGAGTGTTTCCCCCAGCTCACGTGTGAGAATGTCATTTGCCACCATGCATTACGATGCTTGCTCACCTGCTTGTAATGTTGTCTGAGAAGGAAACTGGGTTGGTTGCACATGATTTATTCCTGGTCAACACGTTTGCTGCTTTTTATCCTCTTATTTTCTTGTGGATTTGCAGGTAGCTCTGATTATTTGTCAAGTACTGTTGAGTGGGTTTTGAGCACTACTGAGTGGTGATCCTAGGCTTTCCATCTGAAAGAGATTTGCCCTTTTTTCAGTCTTCTGGGACCTCTCCCATCCTTCAGGAACCTCAGCTACCACTAATGACTCTGAGACTCCTTCAGCCAGATCCTAAAGTACTCCTCAGCAAATTTCCTCAGGCAACAGAGAGGATGTGGTCCATCAGGGGCCAGCACCCAGAGTACACATCGCCTGCGTGGGGAGGGCAACCTGGGGAAACCTGCATGGGGACACTGCCTGCATGGGGAGGGAAACCACCAGCCCCTCTCCTGCTGCCATGGGCAGAACAAAAAAGTGAGGAAAAGGAAATATTGTTACCTGCCTGTTGCAGGTGAGGAACTGAAACAGCTGCTGGAGTCCCTAATCAGACTCAAATGTAAAACTTGAGCCCTATTCTCCAAATACCCTCTCTTTTTCTCATCCTCTCTCAATAAAGTGGATGATTTCAGGTCCTTGGCACCAGTTCAGATCAGAGAGTGCTAAGCACACACAGTACTTTATTTACAGTGCAACAGAGATCTGCAGATAATTCAGCTTCAGTGATATTACACAATTACTTATAGATGCCTGTGTTGGAAATAAATGAAATTTATTATTTATTGAGAACTTCTCAGCAGTCCCTGGGATTAAAAATGTAATAACTGGTAACATTTTATGTTAAACATGGTGTTAAGGGAAATAATACTTCAGTATAGGTATTGGCAAAAGAGTGTTTCATTTAAAAGGCTGTCAGACTACAATGAGTACAGGAAGTCCAGCTTTAAAAGAACCATGATGATTGAGGTACAGCACAATTCACTTTTTAATCAAATCTCAGGGATTACAGTGAAGCTCTAACTCTGAAGGCCCCTTCCCACCCAAACCATTCTGTGATTCTGTGATGCTGTTCATGACCAACTGTAGCTTTGTTGCTTAGGAAAACCAAGTGTTTAGAGCTGTGGTTTTCATTTGCTGTAAGAGCAAGTTGCTCGACCTTTGGCAGTGGGAGATTTGACACTTAAGTGGATTGATTTTGGCTTGGATTCATCCTAGCTAGCAATGGAAACATAAATGAGATGCCTAAATTAGGAACACAGACACAGTAGGCTCCCTCAATAATCAGTGGAAAGAAATGGGTGCCTCTGGAGGGTGGACTGGCTCACCCAAGGACTGAGTAGCATTTATTTCTCTCTGATGACAATGGGACAAACCTCAAGTAATTGCAATCATAGTTTAAACACCTCAGATATTTTGTGTTATGTCAGTTGATATTCAAGTTGCTCAGGTAACAAAGTAACGATGAACTAAATAAGATTCAAGACAGTATTTGAAGCGTATTTTACATAGAGCTGCACAGTTTTGAGCTGCACTTTTGTTTGTTTGAGTTTTGTTGGGTTTTTTTTGTTTGCAGATTACAGTTCTCACCCAGAAATGATTAATTTTCTGCTGTTCCCTCCCAGTTTACATAAAAGACTGGGCAACTTGTTAAATTGCATTTGTATGCCAATTGAAATTAATCAATTAAGTGGCCTCCATGGGGTTGCTGCAGCACGTGGGCACCTCCTGATTTGGCCACAACTCATGTCCTGGGGCCAGCAGATGGCTCTGGCGGCCACCAGGCTTCACCCTGGCCCTCAGTCCACCTCCAGCCTGTAGCCTGTAGGCAGTGACCATCCCTTTGTTTCAGGGGGAGCAAAAAGGGAGCCATCTCTCATGAACTCATTACTGATGAGGATCATTTCCCTGGAAGGCCCACCAAGACAGGTGGTGCTGGAAGGGACAAGAGTGACCAGAGTGGGGTCATTGTTCCTGTAACGGGGAGATGGAGAGCAGAACCTGTTGGGGTTGTGGATGGGCCTCATGGTGGATCCTTCAGTCCTGTTGCAGTTTTTTGGGTGCCTGGAAGTTGTTCTTTCTGCAGAGGGCATCCTGCCACTTTTGGGGAGGATGGACAGTAGATACATGCCAAACTCCTGTCTAGTGGCTCCTGCTGTAGCCCAATGACAGTGCACACTTGGTGGCAAGGGCTTCATCTCCAAAGGAAATACGGAATGCCCTTTGTGACCTTTTACTTCCCATGAGGATGCTCTGACCTGGCATCTTCATTGCCTCCTTTCTTAATGCTAGTCAGCCCTGGTACCTGACAGGCTCCAGTACATTCACCTCTCCAGTGTAAGCATGCTCCAACTCAGTGCTGCTTCAGCTCTCTGAGGCATCCAGATGCCTTTGTATGAGAGGTGAGCCACAGTAGGGCTGGTCAGTGCCCAGGCTCTGCTTTCCTGGTCCCAGTGACATCCTGCAACTCAGTGACTCCTTCTGCAAGCTGCCCAGAGCCTGGAAATTGTGCCTCTGAATTCACTATCTGTCTCAGTGTCTGTCTTCAGTGGAAAACTGCTATCATTGGAATACAATGTTTTGTAGAGATAGGGGTGATTTGTCTCTGCTACCTTGAGCTTTCTGACAGTGAGATGTCCAGCCCCAAGAGAGGCACTCATTCAGATGCAGAGTTGGCCCACCTCTTCTAGGTGCCTCCTGAATGGGGTGAATTTTCCCTGGAGGTGTTTGTTTTTTTCACTCACTATGGACAGAACCTATGGAAATAACTCAGGCTGAATATTTAATGTGCAGTGACTAAAGTTTAGTGAAATAAAGGTGCAGAATCATACTCCAGTGTTGATATCCTCAAGGAAACTGGGCATTTTAACGCACTTCTCAGCAAGGAACTAATTAATGTGGGAGAACAATTATGAAGTGGAAATCAGACTGTATGATTTTTAAAAAAACCAAAATGCCTGCTAGGGACCCACTAAAAACAGGTTTCTTTACATTCATCCTCTTGTCACTTTGGCACAAACCTAAACTGAGACAGTTTCCCAGCTAAACCACAACTACCCAGAGCCTGAGTGAGCCCCCAGGTTTGCTCAATGGTTGTGAGAGCACTGGCTCATTAAAGGCACCCTGGGCTCAGCATGGTCCCAGGCTCATTGCGTGGCTGAAGGTTGAGATTTGCAGTCTCTTTCACCCGGTGGGAGGGATGCTTGTTCTGCTTCTCTTGTTCTTTGCTCAGTGTGCCTCTCCTCCCATCCCATGCTGTTCTGCAAGATGGGGTCAGCTGAGGCCTCGGGGCCTTTCTGCTTGGCAAGGAAAAGCAGGAAGATGCAGGAACACGCATGCAACAGCAGAATTGTTATGGGAAAATTGACAAGGTGGAAAGTGGCAAAAAACATTGCAGGTACCTTTTCAGGGCAAACACAGTGTTTATTTAGTTTCTCCTCTTGATACTATGCTATCAAATTAACAGTTGAATTCAGCTGGGGATGAAGCATGACAAATAATCCCTCAGGTGACCTCTGGGGCTAATGAACGGGATGTAACTGGCAAGTGACTGAAAAGGGGACTCTGAGTTACCTGATGAAAGTGCTGCTTGGCAGCGCTGTGCTGCAGATGAAAGCTAAGGCCCAGTGGAGGTTGCAGGTTACTCAGGGAAGAGCCTGGGATTTGCACAAACCACTGATGCTGCGAGGTATCGCTCCTCACACCGCTTCAGTGTTCACCACCTCCTGCAGCTGAGTGCCAGAGCCTGCTCCTGCCCTCTCCCCATCATGTGCACAGACAGACAGACAGACACACGGGGTCAGTCACAGTTCCACAAGCTTCAGAGGGGCCAGAAAGCAGCTCTGGGAGCAGGAGACAACAGTTGCGACAGAGCTGAGTACTCTCACTGAAAGCTCAGCCATACTCTGGTTGTGTTGGCCCAAAGCAGCAGCCGAGGGGCTCTTCTGCCATGGGAGGGTCATAGTGAAGCAGTTTTAGGTTCCATTCTTCTGACCTTCCTTTCCTCGGGGATCTATCACAGTGCGGTTGAAGAGCACCTGATGGAGCAGAGCACAGCCTGATGTGCTTCCTTTTCCCTTGGGACACAGCTTGCTTTTTAAAAGGAACTATGGCTCAGCTATGACAGGGAAGGCATAGAGTGCTTGAGCTATTCCTGGGCCAGTGACAATTCTGTTCAAGCTTTCAGTAATTGTGGCTTTATGTGCCACCATTCCTGTTGGGCCAGGAGCTCCAAGTTCCTGTAATCCATTACTGTAGAACAGAGAGTGAAGGACAAACCAATTTGTCATTTGCTTTTTTTAAAAAGATTAAAAATCTTTCTCACCAGCAGGATAACTGCCTTGGCATTTCTTCCTTCCTGTGGTTTAAATAACAGCAATGAGATGCAGCCCTTTCCCCTAGTCAGGAAAATTACAGAAAAATTATAGAACCCCCAAACACTAAGTACTTTGACATGTAAGAAAGCCATCCACATTCCTTCAGCTCATCCCAAAGCAACTTCAGGCTGCTGCCAGGTGCCAGGGTGGCAGTGGCCTTCCCAGGACCCATCTCTGCTCTCTATATTGAGAGCTAAGAATGCTGGCAGACTTGGCCAAACTTCCCATTGTTCATGTCAGCTGAGCTGGATCTCACCTGTCGTTTCCTAATGGAAACACACGGAAGCACCCACTGAGAGCTAATTCAAGGCCTCACCCTGCTTGGCATCAGACACCTCCTTTGACTACTCTCACTCCAGTGTCACCCTTGTAGGATGGACCTCATCAGTGGAGTGCTGTGGATTACATGAAGTTCCTAAAACCTTTTGAAAAGGTGTGGATTAATGGTTTTTATGCTCTTAAAAAGGTCACTTGCAAGAATGCTGCTAGGAAGGAGAAGAAACATCTCTTTCTTTGGAACAGCCTTTGGGGCTGCTTTTACGCTTACAAACACACCCACTGCAGAGACAGGGGCACTCTGATTAAAAGTCAGTGACACTCCATAGCTCATGATTACACACTTGAAAGCTGAAGAGAACGTAGCCCTAGGAACCTTATTAATCTACTGTTTGATTAAACTACCTTTCAGCTACCTTATTAAACTGCGATAGTTCTAGAAGAATAACAACAAAGTCATATGAAAGGCGAGACTGCTTTAGGGTGTTATTTTGTGTTGTCATTGACTACTCATAACTAAGAGGGGAAAAGGCATTTTATCCAAGGTAAGAAAAGATGTGACAAGCATTAATATCTTCTTTCATTTGTTTTATCACTAATATATCCATAGGGAAGTGCCATTGCACTGCACAGGTAAAACCATTTCTCAGTTGAGTCTCAGTGGCCACATTCATCTGAAGCCAGGGAAGTGAATGAACACTGATTATAGCTTTGCCACTGATAAACCCACTGCACAACTTGCCATCGAAAAGGCCATGCAGACACAGAACATTTCAGGAAGAAAGCTCCCACACAGTGACAATGCATCAGTTTTATTTATTAATTTATTATCTGTTAATTACCACTGCAGCAGCACCTGAAACCTCAGCTGAGGCCAGACTCCCATGAATCTGGCACTAGCAAAAATGCATGGTCTAAAATGAAGGGTTTCTCAGCTTGTTTGCATTCTGTTCTCAGTTGGATATATGAATTAGGGGATCAGCACCATGATGACATTGCCACTGCCTCCTAAGAGATGGAGCACCCATCTCTCAACATCGTCCTCTTGGTCTGTGATATACTGGGAGATGCACAATCTGCAACTCTAACTTTAGAGATAAATAATGGTCTAGAGCATTAGTTTTGATGCACAAGCATAATTTCCAGAAGGCGCACGAAAATATGTCAGACACCACCTTTTGTTTTGTTTCATCCCTTACTAGTAGATGAGTGCTACCTGGAGTGATTGCCTTTAGTTGCCTGTCCTGATGGAAGGAGACAGAAATCCTGCTTTAGATAACTGAGTACATATATGTGAAGGGAGCTTGAATGCTCTGTGATATTCACTAGCAATGCCATTTATTGCAAACAAGTCTCTAGTCTATCCTACATCTATTTGAAGAGAGTAACAAACATGTTTGAGTTTCTGATTATTTAATACTTTCATTTCACTTGCCTTTTGGAAGTGGACTCAGGCATACAAATCAAACATCTACAAAATCTCCTGTGATTCCTCCTCAAAGAATAAAATAATTAACTTGATATATTAAGACATAATTCAGACTAGAAAAGTTACTGCTGTTAGAAGTGGATTAGTTGAGTTACAATTGTTCAGCATCAGGAGATATTAACCTATATTTGCCTGATATTAGAAGTAAAATCAATCCAATAAATTTTATGAAATGGCTTTTAAAGTGTATTTGTAAAAAAGGTCTAATATTTACTAGCTTAAACAGTACTTCTATTTAAATATTTTTACAAGCTAGGGAAGGTACAAAGTAATTCCTGTAGGGTAAGTCCTCAAACATAACAATTTATATGCCAAATGAAATCCATTGCTGGTGTTTCTTAAAACTAAGCAATGCAGCATTAACCTCCCCAAGCTCACCAGGCTCCTGTCTTTCATCAGCATTCAATTGTTGATGAATTGCCAACACTTTTGAAGTAAAAGCCATATAAACAAAAGTACAAATATATTTAAAATGTAAACGCTTTTTTGGTGGAGATCAAGGAAAAAATTAAATACCTCAGTCTGGCAAAGGATGTAAGGATGTTCTTTAAACCCCTTTTGACTTCAACAGGACATAAACATATGCTTGAAGTTTGGCATGCTCAGAGCTTTGAAGAGAAGATTCACAGGCAGGTTTGGGAATTGCAGCTTGGAGCAGTATCCTACTCAGATTTTGGGAGCCTGGCCACATACTGAGCCTGCAGGCTTGAGTTAGATGTCTATAAACATGGCAAACATAGGTAAGGTCCAAATCCATGGCACATTGTGTGCAGGGAGTGGGCAAACTTAGCTAATAGGCACTTAGGAGGAAGAAGTTTTAGCTTGCCCTAATTGCCTGCTTGTGCCCCTTGGTGCAGCGGGTGCAGAACAGGTACAGGTTCTTCCTGCCAGCCTCCCTTGGGAGTTGTGACTCCATGCCACCATGCTGGTCCTTCAGGAGAACATGAGAAGGGAAGGTACAGTGCCCCAGGCTCCTCTGTGGGAGCACCTGTGCAGGTGCCTTTCCTTCCTCCGCCAAAGAGTATTTGCTCTAACAAACAGCAGGACAGAGGGGGATACAGGATTTTAGCTTCCAGTCATATTCTGGGCAACCTCCAGTCCACTGCCGAACTTCCACACACAGGAAGGGTGAGAAGATGGGCATGTTGTTGCCACCTCCACAAGGTTTTGATGTCTTGGTGCTCAACACACCCCAGCCTCACCTGGCTGAGGGAAAACCTGAGAGAAGATCTTCCAGGGAGCCACAGCAGTTAAAAGGACGGGCGTGTGGCTGTCTGTTGTACCTGGCATGAGGTGTCAGCTGCACTTCAGAAAACTGACCTTTTGGGTGTAGGTTTCTACAGGAACAGATAGGTTAGATACCAATGCCTACATCTTCTGCTGGATGTAGTCCCAACTTTCCACCTAAAGGTGATTTTCTGCCCAGGCCCAATTCATCAGCAGCAAGTTGAAAAGTATCTGTTTTGTAAGTAATTTCAGTTACAGCTCCCTGGTGCTTCACTGTGTGTTCCCGAGGCTCCTATGGCCCCTACCTTTATTAAGACTCTCCACACTCAATGTGTCTATTGTCTGTGTTGTCCTCCTGTCATTTTCACTGGTACTAAATAAAGCTTTCAAAACTATTCAAAGCAATTCTCATGGGGAAAGTACACATTCCTCATGAGCATCATTTCCAATGGGAACATCTCAGTGGCCAAGTCATCACTTGTTTTATTCTAGTACATCTTCTTAAAATGATGTTGTTATTGCACTTAGTCTTCATCTAACAAAAGAGCTTTCGTTAGCACAGTAATGGCCCTGAAAACAGCTAATGGTCTTACAGTCATGTTGAATGTGTGCAGGAAATCAGTTAACAAAAATGCAGCTGCCAAAAATCCTGTAACAGATTAAAAAGCCATAATTATGGCACACTGAGGGTGGTGGTGGGGGTCCCACTGTATAATGCCAATCTCTGTGACTGAATGCTTTCCAGAGGTATCCTTCTTACTTTTGCCAAAGAGTTCAAGTATTTTGTTTCATTTCTTGTTGGTGAAGGCAGAAGATGGAATATTTCATGATATGATTATTTTTAAAAAAATATAAACAGAAGTCTATACAAGATGGAGGTAATTTGTGACCTGGCACATTGAAGAAAATGACCTTGTAAACACTGATTTTTTCATCATCTTCAGATTAACAAGAGTTGTAGGGGGAGGAGAGACATTTCTTAGAGAGGGTGGGAAGAAGGGAAACAGGGGCAAGAACAATTTAAAAATAAAAAAAGTAAAAATTTCAGCCTGATTAAATTTGCGGTTTGTCCTGTTGGAACGAGCAATCTGAAGAGTTCAAAATATTCAGCTGTGTAGGATGCCCCTTAGTGGTTGAATATAAACACTGTTGACAGACGAAATAATTTTAAACACTGAAAAAGACCCCAAAATAATATTTGTATTTGGTAACCAGTAACAAAGGATTTTAAATGCTAACATATGCACAGAAGAGCCTACAAAGCCATGTTTACATAAAACATCAGTAACAGTTAGAAAAATGCAAACCAATAGTAAGAGAACATTTCTGAATAAGCTATTGCAACAAGTGAGAAGAAAACAAGGGAGAAGTAGAGAAAAAAAGGTCAAATTCTATTTCTATTTCAATTAGAATGTATATTGTGGGATGAGTTGGCTTTGCAGAGGAATACAACCAGATATTGAACTCTGCAATGGAACCCAACCCAATATTCTTACTGATACTTTCTAGAACAGAGAGTTTCTGCACATTTATGAAGTTATCTGGTCTGGAGCCATGGGCCCTTCCCAACACCATATGGCTGGTGTAGCCTGTGGCCATCTCTGCTGTGACTGAAGGCTACCAGCTTGTGTTACAATACACACACATTGCTACTCAAAAGGCATCAAGAAATGTTTAAGATTGAATAGAAAAAGCTAGAGTGCACAAATTCTGTAATACACAAATATACAGTGCAAAGAGTCTACGGGACGTTACTTTCATTTGTTCTAACCCTTGTCATGGGCGATATATTGCTTCTAACTTCTTTTCAAAACCAGTCTTTGCAATTTGTAAATTGGAGTCAATTTACAAAAGCTGCAACGCAGTGACCCTCCCAAAGCCCAGCACTCACACTGGTCTGTTTACACCTACTCCAAATGCAACTGTATTTTATACCTTTAGATCTCTATGTATACACTGGATAACAAAAGAAGTCCATTATATTTACAGAAAGTTTGTCTTATTTGGAAATCTGATGCTTCTGATAGCAGTTATTTTTTTTCTTTCTTGGTGAAGTCTGCAATTCTTCCGTCTATTTAACTTTGCATGTAGAAATCACGGCTGCAGTGTCTCATTACCTCCACACCAGTAACTGAGTCAGACAAGCCACTCTTCAGCAGTGTTGACACAAGCCTGGACTTCTCATGTCACATCCTCACACAGCTTAGGTGGTCAAGGGGAATCTCTTCGTTTGAGTTAGCTGGTGTGTGCTGTAGCTGGATATACTGATCCCAAACACCCCCAGGACCAGTGCCGCCCTTTGCAGCACCGTGTCTGATGGGTTGAGAACGATCTTTGCTGCAGCTTGAGTCTAAGGGAGAAACAGGGCAAGTCACAACCTGATTCAGTTCAATGCAACACAAAATAAGGTCTTTGGAACCTACAAAGTGCTTTTTTCTTCTCCATGCCATTGAACAGGGTATGACTCTGCTCTCTGTTGAAGACCATTTGGCAAAAATTATTGCATGTTTTGGCAGGCCCCCCTTTTTACCAGTTTGTAAAAGACAAGACAGTTTTCAGTTGCAACTCATTGATTTTGGTGACTTTAATGGCATTCCCTCTGGCTACCTGGCTGAGAGGGGGAGCTGAATCAAGCATGGAGGCTTAGGCATAAAGGAGAAAGGACTTTTTTATTCTGTGGAGAACAGAGATCTCTTCCTTCCCACAGATCAGCTACTAACATGGGATGCTCCCTTGAATGTTAGATATTAATTCAGGAAAGCAAGGCTAAAAGGGATCACTAACATCTTTTATGACCTCCACAGGTAGGACTAGACCAAGCAGACAAGTTTTAACACAGTCACTTTGTCAGGTCCAATGAAGAAGCAGGAAATGCCAAACATAATAAAGATAAAAATACTTATTTACTATCTGAATAACAATCAGATTGTTGCTTGTCTACTGTTGCTTGCCTAGTCCGTATGATACACTGACCAAGAAGCAGAAACACGGCTGCAAGGGCTCCCTAGAGAGCAAAACACAAATTCCTATACATATCGGCATCTTGAGTTAAAAAATAACATTCTAGTATTTTTTTTTTAAGCAAAATAATTACTAGGCCTCAAATAATGATTTTTTTCCTAATGCTTTCCCTTGCAATCCATGGATGGAAAGCATGGCATCACTGACAGGAGCAACAGATTCCAAGGAGCCTCTTTTTCACTTCCAGATTCTAGTCTTTTTGTTGAGCTTAAACAATCAAAGCTGAGTGCTCTGACCTTGATAAATGTGTCTGACTGTGGTTACTTCAGCAGCAGAATAAATAAAGACAAAAAAAATTTTAAACAGAATTACTATATAAGATGATATCAAAAGATATGCAGGGAGGTGTGAAAGAATTTCACTTCTAGGACTGAAACACAGCATCTTTAGCTCTCAACTACTCAACCATCCCTGCGTAGCTACTACAGTCTATGATTCTGGATGCAGATCACATTGCTAAGAGCTGTGACATTTTCCAGAGAAAGGATAGATTTTCTGTAAATACCCAAATATGGAATACAATAAGGAAGATGTTCTACTTCAGTGTATATATATATATATATTTATAGCTGCTTTAGTCTCAATTATTCAGTTGATTTAAAACATTTTCTATGCATGCTTTTATTTGTTTTGTTCATATAATGATTGATAGTCTGATCTCCCAATTTTCCAGAGGTCAATACTGATTGAGTTTCTTTATCATGGCCACAGAAGCTGGTTGAAGTGTTTCACTGACAGCTGAGCTGAGTTGTACCCTTCTTCCCATTAGCGTTTTCCTACTGCCCCAAACACACAAAGCCATTGCAAGAGAAAATTATGGAGAAGTAATTTCTGTTTAAGCACTGCAGAAGGCTGAAGCCCTTCCAAGTATTCTGCATTTGGTATTCCACCATGATACCACTTATCAAGAAATATCATAATTCATTTGCTTTTCAGCAGAGGATTAATTCTTTGAGTTGTTATGTCAGTTAATCCACAAGAAACCAGTGTTCACTTGGGTTGGTCATGCAATAATTTGAAATAAAATCAACCTGATCAAGAGAAATACAGGTATTTTGAAGATTAACTAAAAGGAAAAAAAAGAGAAAGAAAAAGAAAAAAATTCATACCTGCAGCAACCTTATATACCCAGGTGTCATTCTCCGGAGAGGAATAACCATGATTTCTGAGTCTTCGTAGAATTTCAACCCCTACAATTCTAGAACACACAAAACATTACTAAATCCCAGGGATGTTTTACAAGTTGACCTCTTAATGAAATGTAAGGTTAAGCCTAATGTGGTTTGCTACAGTGCCAAAAGCATTGCAAGAAGCACAGCATGCAAACATTTCTTCCTCACCTGATGCTCTTTTCCCTCAAGTCCTTTCCATGCTTTAGGTCTTGGGGTATATAAAGCCCACTCAGTTGCATAACCTGTCACATGGGATCTGTCTGCACTGCTTAGGTGTTGGCAGGGCTGTAACCGTCCTGCCTTGGGCCAGGTATGTCTTGCAATATTGGAAAACTCTCTGGGAATGCCTAAAGCTTATTAAGAGAGCTGACCTCCTTAATAAGAAAAGGGCCTAAGCCTGCTTTATAGATAGCACTGGACATAGAAAAAGGAGGTCATGATAGCACAGACTGACAATGCAAATAGGATTGGATGGTGTTTATATAACTTCAAGCATATATTTATACCCACAGGATGATCTGACTGGGTAGGAAGCTTAATGCAGCCATGACCTGAGTTGAAAAGATGTGCTACTATAACATGGCTATTTGGAGGCACATTTAAAAATAAGTGTTTTCTTTTCTGATAGCATTCTCTTTTACTCAGCATTATGCACGGTCTTGTGTATTTTTCTACTGCTAGTTCTTTAAAACTAAAAAGACCTCATCTGATACTTACTGTTATTACTACTTTCTGTTAACTTTGTTCTCTTTTCACTGTAGTGAGCTTGAATTCAGTTCTGTTACTGCAGTCATATAGCATATTATGTGAGAAATGGTAGTAAAATGTAATCTACAAAATTAATTTTTTCATCTTTTAGCAGTGCCCATTGATAGACTGTGCTGAGAAAGCTCCTTTTTTCCATATATATGTATACATGGATATGTATACATATCCATACATACATACATGGATATGGATAGCAAGNGCTGAGAAAGCTCCTTTTTTCCATGTATATGCATGTATACATGGATATGGATAGCAAAGCAGAATTTGGCTCTAGTTGCAGTCCTAAACATGCAGGGTAAAAATCTTCAGGTGGTGCAAGTCACTACAGCACCAATGTGCACACTGAGCCCACACCAATTTTCACGACAAGTGTTCCAGAGATCAGTGCTGACTTGCACCCCTATAGTCTCTGCTATGACAGCTTAAGGATCTCTGAGAAATATTCCTGCTGTAAAAGAGCAGGTACATGTTTCTACTTGGAGAAGTACTCTATATTAGGTATTCCACAATGATACCACTTACCAAGAATTCGCATAACTCATATTCCTTTCAGCAGATGCCTAATTAATGTTACATAAAGGAACGCTTCTGTTTTATTCTGAGGCTTTGGCTTACATAGAGCACAGTGGGCAGATCTCATTTTCCTTTCACTGCACCATGTTGGTAGCACACCAAAGCTGTTGGCACCAGCAGAGCAACATCTCATTCAAAAAAAAAGATAACTTGAATTGAACTCATCCTATAGTGTCAATCTAAACAAGCATCATTGAATCATCACAGACGGTTTGGGTTGGAAAGGACCTTTGAAGGTTATCTAGTTCCAACTCCCCTGCCAAGGGCAGGAACACCTTCTACTACACTGGGATGCTCCAAGCCCCATCCAACCTGGCCTTGAATGTTTCCACAGCTTTTCTGGGCATTAAAAGCATGAGACTGGGAACCACAGTCACTGATGCTAAACCTTATGCACTGTATTCCTTAACTATAGGAAATACAGAATTGACAGGAAGCAATCAACATAAAATTGGGAGCTGACTGAAGTTAACAGGAAGAACATCAGTACCTGCCTAAATGCATTTGAGATGAAAATCTAAACTATGAAAAGTCAAAGGCTTTTTTCTTGTTTCTCACTGTATGCCCCATGTCAGCTTTCCTGAACAGGAGAGTGCCTCTGCTTGCTGCCCAGAGCAGGGCAAGGATAATGCTGCACCATCCGTCTTCTTCTGGAAATACACAGAATACTGAGTTTTTCCTTTAAATTTCCAGCCTTGTCTACATTCAAAGAACAACCTCCTTACTGCAGTATCAGAGGTTCAGGAGCTACAAAAAAACTCCAAAACATTAATATCTATTTCTGCCATTTTGTGTGTAACTCTCCATTTGGAGAAGGGCAGTGACATTCCAGTGCCACAGTATTCAGAAAGGGAGAGCTTTCCAAACAAGTTTCTTTGTGTGGAAAACAAAAGGGAAAGGAAAGAATATGCTTTGACTGCCACAGCTGCTTTAAGAAAGGATTTCTTGGCCATGCTCAACACAGCTGAATTGTAGAATATTTTCTGTAGTTGCGGGTGTTACCAAAATCTGAATTACTCGCCCAAGGACTCTGAAAGAATAACCCTCCCAGGCTATTTCAGGAGAACTTTGGTCAAACAAGGGGTTGCCTCAATTCCTTTTAAAGTTCAAGCCTCTGAGGACTGAGTCCTGACTACCAGGATGCAGAGATGAACGTGCCCCTCCTGGGCAGGGGATCGGACAAGCCACAAAGGCCTCTCTTGGCACATACACAGGGATCCCATGTGCTGTGCAGACTACTTGCTTCATTCATCTACTAATGCCTTCACTGCTTCATGGAGACACTGTTTTCTAATAGGTATCAGCCACTAGGAATGCAAGTGATATGCTGACATCCTCCTCAAAATTAAAGACAAGGGATACTTTGAACTCAGCTGTCAATATTCACCACCTAGTGCTCTATTTCCTTTAAGAGGAGACATCAATAATGAAATTACAAGTTCCTTCGCTGTAATCCAGTGCCTTTGGGACCAGCAAAGCTTCCCCAAATGCAGCAGGAATCAACCAATAGAAATAAATTCTTTCCACACTCTTAAAAGGCCCTTCTTGACTGGCATTCCCCAAAAATCTCTCTCTGTGCTGCCAGTGAGCATGCCCCTGCCTCTCCAGAGTGGAGCAGGAACTCTCATGACCAGATCACCCACCTCAGCTCAGTGCAAGCAGCAGGGAAAGCAGAGCAAACGGGGCTCAGGCCCCCCTGGAGCTGCTCTTTTGGCAGATTTTGAAGCCTGTGTTGTTGACCACCCTGAGACAAATGCCTCAAATATTTAGACAGTAATCATTCCTGGACTTGACACTTTCTCTATGTGCCCCAGACTTTGTTAGGTTCTCTTTCACAGGCAGCTGCTTCTCTTGACAGATGGACTCTATGATTTTAGAGGTCTTTCCCAGCTTTAACAGTTATATGATTCTCCCATCACAAGAATCCTCCTTCAGATCCCCCAAAACGCTATCTCTTAAAATCAGGCTCAACTTTCCAGTTTTCCTTGCTTCCTGTGCTCCATACAATGATTCTTTTTTTCCAGCTCATTTTCCCACATACTTCCCAGCATACTTATTTTTATTCTGACAAAAGGGCAGCTACATCGACATTTCTCTCTATACCAGCTTTAGCATCAGAAATTTCTCTTCAGGAGACGATCCCGTACTGCTTCTGCTTATCAGTTCTTGCCATCAGAGACCCTTGTGGGATCTGGAATAGCAATGGCCTATGGCACTTGAGACTCTGGACGCTAGCGGGCCCTGACTCTCACACACAGCAGTCCATTGTGGACTGTAAAATGGACATCAACCTCTGCCTTTTTCCCCTCATTGCTTTTTTTTTTTTTTTTTTAATCCATTTCTGAAAAAATTTTTAGCCATCCTGCAGCAGATGGAGAGGAGTGAGGCAAGCTGGTCGGGTGTGTGAGTTAAACCACGGGAAGAGATGATGTAGGTGTTCCCCAGATGGAGGCTTCCCCTCCAGTGCAGTCAGGTTGCCCCAGAAAGTCCCCTGCAGAAAGGACACAAGCCTCACTGGGAGCTGCTCGAGCTGCGGGTGGTTCCCGTTGGCGACGCTGCCGTCGCTGACCCGTGCGTGCTGGCCGCGGCTGCTGTGTGCCGACCGACTGCCACACCCCGCACACGAGTACTGCCTGGGCACCAAGCCACGGTGGCAACAGCGGGGGAAAGGCAGGTGGTTCTCCTGCTCCTCACTTCCTATGGGAACCCACCACAGCCACATCATTGGCTTTGCTGGGGCAAGGTCACGAGACCAACAACCCGAGACCAAGGAGGGGACAATGCTGCCCCACGGGTGGCTGGGGTGAGCACCCCTCACTGCCAGGGGAAGGGAGCTGCACAACTTCAGACAGGAGGCTCTCGGCAGCCCCGAGGCGCCTCAGGCAGGTGGCACATGTGCATGTCGACGGGCATCAGTTTCTTGTGACCCACCATATGCTCAGGGGGTTGGGGCTGATGTCTCCCACAGTTATTGCTCCTACCTGATGGGCACAGATTGCAGGCTGAACACTGCAGGGCACTGCCTACATGCGGTCACATTTCTGAACAATAAACTGGTTTAAAGCAAGACTCTCTGCTGGCTTTGAGGGCCATTAAGCTTGATTTACTCTAGGCTCTCTACACTGATACAGGGACAGAATTTTAAAAGAGGATTTCCCATAAAGCATACACCATTTTCATTCTATACCTGGAGAACAATATGACACTTGGAAGTCATAATTTTGAAAACAATCCAGATATTTAACTAAAGAAGTACTTTCCTAAATTCGTCATCCTTAAAGAGGCCTGGGTGCAGGAATACGGGGCAGGATTCTGAACCTACCCATGTCTTCCACTGCACCCCTTGGTGCAGGATAGGAGTAAACACAAAGTGCTGTCACTGCAGGCAAATCAATAAAATAAACCATATAAAGAAAACAAACCAGCAAATCTTCCTCTACACACAACTGTATGACTAATCCTGGGCTTTTTGACTTTGAAAGTTATTAGGTCTGGGAGTACGTCCTTGCAAATCATTCTGTGCATTACGTAAAAATCAGAGCTAAGCCAAAAGGAGTTTTGTCTAAAACTAAACTACCAGCTCTGTGGTGGTGACAGGACTGGGCACCGTCAGCTCATAGAAGGAAGAGATAGACCTGCCCCAAAGAGCCTACAATCTGTGGGGAGGCAGATGTTGCCACCAGTCAAAGGAGCACAGGGAAACAATGAGAATGTATAGCTTGGCATGCGAGGCAATGTTCTTAGCTCACTCACAGTCAGACTGTTTCCAAATTTTTGTAGGCGTTGCAGCAAAACAGTGTAAAGGAGAGATGTGAAGGTGGTTAATGAATTTTAAGACGATAAGGGAGTCAAGGAACAGGAACAATGTTAGTTGTACTGTTGCGTTACACAGTATCATCTTTGCAAAGCACAAAATTAAGGAGATGCATTGGAATATGCTGATGACAGAAGTAGGAAATACCATCAATAAAAGAAGACTGCAATGCTGTGTAGATGAGCTGAGGCACAGACTGCAGAGTTCAGTCCTCAAAGTCATCTAAGGTTACCGATACACAGCAGCAAGAGATTTGTGTTGCTGAGGCTTACGGAGTTACCATTGAAGTAGCTTAAACTATTCATTTATTTCCTGCTGAGCACTGACTCCTGCTCTTCCCACAGCTCCACTGCCAAGCAGTTACTCCTGCGCTTGCAGCCTGCCTACCCACAGTACTTTGATGCCATTGAAGGACAAAAGAATAGAAACTGACAAAAATGTAAGAGCAAAAGAATAGCAAAAAATTAATTTCATTTCTGCTATGGAGAAAGGAGAACTTTTTTCATGAAAGAAAATTTTGACAGAAAATGCTGCAATTGTATGTGTTAGAAACCACAGGTGGGAAAAAATCCAAAGGCACTGCTCCAGAGCCTTACCTGGAACCCAGTTCTGTCAAGCAGGACTGGATATCTCTCACCTAACTCCAGATAAGGCTCACACAGATGCCTGCCTTGGAACTAGTTGCTCTAAATTCCCATTCTAATTTACCTATTTTAAATGTTTATGTTAAGATCAGGGCAAGAAGTGACGACAGTATAGTGAGTTGGTACAAACTGCGCCCCACTGATTACAGCAGGACAATTCAAAATGAAGCTGTCATGAAGAATGGCTTTTAAGACGACCAAAGCAAATTGAAAGCATATTTGCAGGAAGAAGCTATGTTTAACCTCACAAAAGGAGGATCATGAAACCCTTCCTCTCAGATACTGCCAAGCAGTAAGGATATCCTTGATCGCTGATTTTTGCCTCACCCCCACCTACTGGATAATTCATCTCCCCTCGCTCAGGAGAGGTCTTCATAGAAGGAAAGCAACACTAGTAAAAAACATTAAGTGGCCATGGAAAAGCCAACAGATGAGGACTGAATTTAAGGCTTTGCATAAACAGTTACTATCTGACCTGATATGCAATTACAGCACCTTTGGGGGGACGATTTCCAATGTCCCAGCACCGTCATTGCCCTACAGAACTGACAGCTGTTGATCCATAAGCCATCAGTTGGATGAGCAAACTTGCTGCCATCTTTTCTCTAGCTCAGATGTGTACTAGTATAGGTGTATTTATTCCATTCACAACTGAAAACCAAAATGAAAAAAACCCACAAAACACAAAACAACCCAACCCAAACCCAAGAATAGAAAGAATGGGCATTAACAGAGAGATATGCGATCTTGAAAGTCTAAAGACCTTAATGGAAGCTAGCACCTTTTGAAAAGGTGCTGCTCCACTCATGCCAAGTACTGGCAACTCTGATGTTTGGGTCCACCTTAATGCTTTGTACAATTTTGCAGAATCTGTAGGTTGGACTGCAACAGAAAACTGTTCTAGCAGATATGGGCAGGGAGAAGCTTGCCAACCTCTGCTGTGCAAGACATTGCATCACAGGCACTTCCCTGTTGTCTCAGTTAATACACACTCCTGGAGAGTTGGTCCGGTTTAAAATGCATAGCAGAATTACAACTGTCTTTTTGGAGCAACAACTTTATGCCTTTCTGCTTCTGAGGTGGGTTCAGAAGTCAACCAGCACAACATGCTACCAGAGAAGCTGGAACACTTGGCCTGAGAACCATGCTCATTGACCTGAGAGTTATCTGGGTGCATACTGGTGGACAGACTTATCCATAGCCATTACTCTGGGAAGGTTCATATCTGGTAGGCAGTAGACAGACTTCCATCAGAGGTCCAGAGTCCCAGTTAACCCTGAAAACAGTTGGTAACAGAGTTTCCTTTTTCTCACAAGTGCAATGCCCTGTCCTGCCATGATCCCAGTATTCAGAGCACGCACTCCTTGCACAAGGCAGTGCACTGAAAGACACGCACTGCAATCCTGACAGCTCGTGAAGAAGATGGGTATCATCCTTTAACATAAAGCCATTTTTCAGCTACCAAGGCACTGCTGATCTGACATGGGAAACCTATGGCACCCCTGTGCATATATCTGGATACACAAGTCGCAAGACACATCATTACTTAAGAGCGCATGCACTCCTCTGATTGTGTGTACCATTTAACCATGGTTATTAATCCATGACAGTAGAGTATTTGTTGCTCTAAAGGAGTGACATACAGTGGCTGCTATTTTTCAAAGAAACAAGGCATTAGGCTCTTTCCTGTGAACAGCCTGCAATTTCCCTTCTGTTTAGAAGAGATGGAACAAAGAGGAGAGAGCCTATTAAGGAGCAAGGCATGTCCTCTCATTCTGCTCTACTCCCCAAAATCCACTAAAACGGGTATCTAAATCAAGACACCCACCGGATACTGGCTCCCATGCCAGGCTGAACATGTGTTCCTGGCTGGCCATCCTCAGTGGGTGTTTTTCACTGTGAGAGCTGGTATGAGAAATTTTATTACAATCTGTGATGAGAACTCTTCATGTTGTGTCCTTTGCTGCTTCTGTTGCTGACGAGACTAAAAGCTGGACTGTCATACTCCATGTCCTCGTGGGCATCCCTCAATCCATCTGCAGAGGGGTACAAATCATGGAAGGTTTAATCACAGCACTCCAGATATCTTCTACATCTTGATACACAGCATATAGATACCCTGACCTGTGTAACCATTGTAACCTGCCCACTGCGCATACACACACAGACCAGAGTCTTTGGAATTTGAATTTGTGTATAAAGTAGCTGGACAGATCATTCCCAGCAGTGCTGTATTGCTGCTGGGAAATTTTCTCATGAGTAAAACTGTGCCCATGAGTACATGCATATGCAACCGGCTGCTGAATAGGGTTCTTTCTCCTCCTGTATCTCCCACATTGCAACCCTGTTTCACACATGCCAAGTCCCTGTGGCTCACGCAAGTGAGAGAGCTTAGGAACCAGCCTTCTGACACGTAATTCCAGAAGTGCAGGTATTTGGATATGGCAGATGAGGATAGGAGGCCATGAGATCTCCTACGATGCCTATGAATGGCAGGATGGCTTCCAAAGAACTGCCATACTTTGTGTGTGTCAACGACCCTAACATACAGCATGCTGTGCTTTTTTTGTAACTCAGGGACATTTTTCATTTGTTTCAGAGCACAGCACAATGTGAAAATATAGCTGCAGTGGGGATATTTGGGGTACCAGGACTCTGGAATAGAAAAGGATTCATTCTAAGACACAGGTACATTCAAAGCACAACCACAACTTTGGTTCTAATTCTAAAGCACTGATTTGCAACAGAAGTACACAACTTCAGCCAGTCATTTCATTGGTACCTCTCTGTTCTTTTCAAACAAAATTTTCAGATATTCAAAATGTCTACGTTACTATATTCCATATGGCTTTATAAATTGTGAATCATGAATTCTACAAAAGCACCTGTTCCACCTTGTAAACAACCCTGTACAATCTTTTTGGAAGCGCTGGAATTTGTTCTACATGTGATCGCAGTTAAAATGAACGTAGAGCTATTATCAAAATGTTTCAAACTATTTGAAAACTAAACTCAGCTATTATCAAAAATATTTTACTGATATTTACCATTCCTGAACTAGAAAATGTGGCTAAACATCCAGAGGTTCTGAAGTCTTCTGTAGTGGTCTCCTAGGAAGTTTTCTTACATTTAGTGGCAATGGATATCTAGGTCTGTAACATCCAAAAATGGTTTCTGATTTAGAAACTGTAAATGCTTTGATTCATCCTGAATATATTTTGCAGTATGCTGTGTGTCTCCAATGCAACAGGCTAGTGAATTAGTCCACCAAAACCACAAAAGATCTGTAAATTTGCTTGTAAGACTTTAAAATGAGACATAAGAAAATATAAATTACTTGAGCTTTCCAAGTATGACAGAAAATCCTTCAAAGCTTTAAACTATATTACATAGCTTTAGTGGGAACCTTGTTAGCTGAATTTTTGTTCTTGCATGCTTTCTGGTATGTTCTCTTGTTTTGGTTCCTTGCAATTGCCTTCACATTACTGATTATACATGGTTCCCATTCCTTACTGTCTGTCTTCCAAATTAAATGTTCTAATCCCTTAAACAGACATCTATTACTTCTGGCATGGCATTGCACCAGCACAGGTGTGGCTATTTAACACCTAGTAGTCTATTTTTAGGCATAATCCTGTGTAAAGGTACATGTCTTATGTTGTGAACTCTCTAGCTGAACACTGAAAGATTCTTTTATCTACTTAAGAAGAGGGTAAAAAAACCTATGCAATAAATATGAAATAAAGCATGAAAAATACATTCACGTAAAGAGCACCGTTTCTATAACATTTATTTTTTCATTAGGCAGTCTTTATTCTGATGAAGTATTGTGGCTGTGTGACTGTGAGGACAAGCAGAAATTACCAGGACAGAATTCAAATTACCTAGGAGTGGAAAACAAAACGAGGGGCAGAGCAGTGAGCATTTGCACTTAAGTATGATCCACTGGACTTAGCACAGAGTTCTCTCTTCAGAGATCATATTTCCCAAGGCACAACACGAACAGCTCACCAGGACCAAACGGAATTCACCTAAGAGCTCTAAACCAAGCAAAGGATGAAGTAACACAACAATGTGCAACCTCTCCCTGGGAACCATCTGTGTCAGGGGATGGGAAGGTGGGGAAATGGCTAATTTTCACAGAGGATTCCAGGGGTGATCTGAGGAACTGCAAATGAGTGAACATGATGTCTTTGTTCAGCAAATCAGTAGAAGCCACTGCAAGGAACAGAATGAGGAGACACATGGAAAAATATATTAGGAAGCACTCCATTAGGCATCTGTAAAGGGAAGACACACTTCACCAGCCTACTGGCATTTTTTTTTTTTTTTTTTGAGGAATTGACAAATAAGCGGACAAGGTGTACTAAAGTGCATTTTTAAATTCAATGGAGGAAAAAACAGCCCTTACATAGGAAGTTTCATGGGCTAAGAAGATCCTAATTTGAATGAATAAGCAATAAAAAAATATGAAAGAAAAAGCAGGAATGCAGTTATCCCACTGGAAGGAAATCATCAACACAATCCTATGGGACTTTTTGCAGGATCTTTGCTGCTCAGCAAAGTCTTAAATGACCTGGAAAAAATGATGAATAATGGGGGAACAGAGACTGCTGATTCCATTACAGTTATCACAGGGATTAAAATCAAAAGCTGACTGTGCAAAGCTGCAGAAAAGCACTATGATCACAGACAACTTAAGATAAAATGGCAGATGAAATTCCATGTAGGATATCGCAGAATGGTGCACATAATTACTTAAACTGATAAGGTCTGTTCATGAATTAAAAAACAATTCCATGAAAACATCAGCTCCATGCCCAGTAAGGGGTCAAAAAAGCAACCAAATTATTTGAAAAGGACTAGAAAACAAATCAAAGCACACTTCAAAAACTGCAAGGTGAACCAGCATTTTTAATAACATGGGCAGTTTTTGTTCTCTCATCTTTGAAAGGATGAAGCAGACTTAGAAAAGCTACAGGAAAGGGCAAAAAGGGTATAAAGAGAAGTAGGGTAAGTTTCTTTATGAAGAATATGCAAACAGGCCTCCAAGTTGCATGTGTCCTTCTCTTCTTCCCTGCTTCCCTCCTTCCTCTGCATGGAGTCCTCTCCCTCTCGTGTTACTGTGTTGATAGCAAAACTTCCATGGTCTTCCCAGACTTGCAGATAAATCGAGCAGTCAAAACACAAGCTGTTGGGATTTTCTCTTTTCACTCAGAGGAAGGGCTTCTTCCATCTTCCCATATTCCTTCTCCAAGGCAGGAAATGCATATGGATTCATTGCCCTAATATACAAAGGTTAAAAAAAAAAAATCCTTTGAGGATTTTACCTCTTTCCTGCATCACAGCCTTGACAACAAGATGTTTACTGATTATCAGACATTGACTTCTCCAGTTTGGAGGCACAGACTGCTTTCAGTGCAGAGCTGGTCCATGAGTTAAGAACTGCAGTGGCAGACTGTCCCACCTGGAAGTTGCTTTCAGAGCTGACTGTAAACTCCTCCCACTTCACAGCTTATAGAAATTTCAGCCCACTGCTTTTCCCTGATGGCAAGGTGGTACTACTGTTTAAGCATGTTTCACTCTTGCCTCTCACTTACGGGAAGCTGGAGTCAACTTCATTTGGAAACTGGAGCACAGGTACTACAATTTCCAGGGGTTGCACATGCCCTGACTCTTTCATCTTAAAATTTGCCTCTGACCAGTTTTGAATCTGATGGAAAATCACTCCAATTTAAGAGATGTGTTCATGGATTCCCACTCATTTGAGTGGGACAGACACTTTGGAAGCCACTGCTTCAGTCCTTGGACCATACCTATTCAAAGACCTGTGCACAGTTCAGTTCAGGAGGAATGGGACTGACGGGCTGTGGGCTGGAAGCTGTCCTTTGTATAGGCTCTGCAAAGACTTTGCAGGAGTGCAGATCAATACATTCCTATGAACTTGTACACAAAAGCCTTTCCCTGCTAGTGATGATTTGTTTTTTATACTGTCTATAGAATTGTCCAGTTACACAGATTACACAGATTTCTCCTTTGCTTGGTTCCCTACAGGCTGAAGCACTCATCTTCATTAACTTAGTGTCACATATTTTTGTGAGCACCAGAAACCCAACGGAAGGCTGACTGTAGCACTGTAGAAAGAAGATTGCTAGTCACTACAAAAATGCAAAGCACAACCAAGAGAGGGTGCTTTAATTTCAGATAGACAGCTGTAAAATTGCTTAGCAAAGATAGCTGGAAATTTGCTCGTACTTCTTCACAATTGCAATGCAGAGGTGAATGGCTGTGTACTGATAAAGCCATCTGTCTTGTGGGTGCCTGGAGGAAGCCTCTGCACCAAAGCAATATTGCCAGTTTTACAGTTAATATCCTGGTGCACAATACTCTTGAGCTGAGAGTTGGATCGCAGACATTTCTGCAGCCTCAGGGCATCCCAGAGCACAGCATGCCCGGTTGTAATGATTTGCTCAAAAGCACATGCTGCTGGATTGGGAAAGGGGATGAATAATGCTGCAGGGCATAATGCATTGCAAGCACACCATTCCATGCACTGAGATAAGTCAGGTCCATGGACTCAGATTTGAACCCAGAGAAGAGAAAGAACAACTGTCAGTAGAATACTTTTGTTGGGTAGGTTGTTCAGGTGGTGTGCATATCCTGGAGTGCTGGTTTTGACTGGGGTAGGGTTAATTCCCAGTAGCTGGTGCGGGGCTGTGTTTTGAATTTGTGCTGAAAACAGGGTTGATAATTGTATTGGGTTTGTGTGGCCAGGTATGGGTAGTGGGGGAGCTGCAGGGGTGGCTTCTGTGAGAAGCTACCAGAAGCTTCCTATGGAGCCTCTGTCCTGCAGAGCCAGTGCCAGACGGCTCCAAGACAGACTCACCACTGGCCAAGGCAAAGCCAATCAGGAATGATAGTAACACCTTTGTGATAACATATTTAAGAAGGTAAAACAAGTTATTGCGCAGTTGTAATTGCAGCCAGAGAAGAGCAGGGTGAGAATATGTGAGAGGAACAGCTCTGCAGACACCAAGGTCAGTGCAGAAGGAGGGGGCAGGAGGTGCTCCAGACACTGGAGCTGAGATTCCCCTGCAGCCCATGGTGAGGCAGCTGTGCCCCTGCAGCCCATGGAGAACCACAGGAATGCAGAGATCCACCTGCAGCCTGTGGAGGAGATCCATGCTGGAGCAGGGTCCTGGCCGGGACCTGCAGAGCTGTGGAGAGAGGAGCCCACACTGGAGCAGGTTTGCTGGTAGGATTTGTGACCCCATGGGGGACTTACACTGGAATAGGCTGTGCCTGAAGGACTGCACCTTCTATTGCAGCAGTTTGTGGAGAACTGTTACCTGTGGGATGGACTCACATTGGAGAAGTTAATGGAGAACTGTCTCACATGGGAGAGACCCCGCACTGGAGCATGGGAAGGACTCCTCTCCCTGAGCAGCAGCAGAAACAAACTGTGATGAACTGACCATAACTCCCATTCCCATCTCTCTGCACCACTGGGGTAGGAGGTAGAGCTGGGAAGGAGGGAGGAGTGGGGGCAAGGTGTTTTTAAGATTTATTTTACTTCTCATTATCCTGCTGATTTTTTTAGTAATAAATTAATTTAATATCCCCAAGTTGAGTCTGTTTTGCCCATGATAGTATGTGGTGAGTGATCGCTCCCAGTCCTTAACTCATGAACCCTTTGTTATATTTTTCTCTCCCCTGTCCAGCGGCAGAGGGCAGTGAGAGAGTGGCTTTGGTGGGTGCCTGGCATCCAGCTGGGGTCAACCCACTACAATTATACGGGGAAGTTTTCACTGTTGCTGAGCACTGCTCAAAGTCGAGGCCTTTTCTGTTCCTCACCTCATCCCACCAGTGAGGAGGTTGGAAGTGCACAGAGAGTTGGGAGGGGACAGCTGACCTCAACTGATCCAAGGAATATCCAATATCATATGGGACTCCTCAAGGAGGAAGGACGGGATGTTTGGAGTGATGGCATTTTTCACTGTTACACGTGAGAGAGCCCTGCTTCCCCAGAGATGGTTCAACACCTGCCTGCCTGTGCTAAGTGGTGAATGAATTTCTTGTTTTGTTTTGCTTGTGCATGTGGCTTTTGCTTTACCTATTAAAATGTCTTTATCTCAGCCCACAAGTTTTCTCACTTTTGCTCTTTTGATTCTCTCCCCTGTCCTGCTATTGGGGAAAGTGAGTGGCTGTGTGGTAAGTGCTGAATGTGCCTATATCACAACACCTGGATATTCACTAAGAATGACAACAACAGTTCATGGGCTCAGCAAAAAAAGAAAACAGAGGCAAAGACTGGCCTAGTTTGGATTTCTAAAAGATAGTTTTATTAGTTGTGTGTAATTTTAGATTTTTTTTCTCTTTGATTGGCTTCAAACTAAATACTATTCAAGATACTGCTATACAAAGCATCTATGATTTCTGAACACCACTAATTTCTATGATCAGCCTTGGACAACTGGAGCTGCACCAAGGTTGATAGAGAGGACCCATAGTTATTATTCAAAAGACTAATGATCCTCTTAGAAATACTTGCTCAATGTCATCTCATCTTTGTGACTTTTACCTCCCAAAAGTTTTCCACCACTCTCATTTGAAAATGCAAATCTCAGGTTACCCACGAGAATGCTGTCAAGCTCAGAGCAGAATAGGTCTGTGCATCACCATCACAACCTACAAAGGAAAAGCTACACTCATGTCTCCTTCCCTCCTGTTCACACCACCTCAGTAAGCCACTGTTGCCAGCTACTTCCCAGGATCTCCCCATGTCCAAATTCTCACCCTGTTGTACCTGCAAAGTTGTTTGAGACCAGTTTTCTCTTTGCAAGGCCTTGCAAATTATGGAAAAAGTAAATGGAGAGGGGACTTTTAGAAACACAACAGTCAGCAAAGTCTTTGTGCCTCAGGTAGCCTGACAAGGACACCTGAACTGTTTTCAGCTTGATGCTGAACTTTGATGTTTTTTGCTTATGCATAAGGGAATCAGACTTAAAGAAAGGATGGTACCAGGCCATTTTGACAGAAATGCTGCATTTTTTCCCTAACACTTCCAGTGCAGGGGAGAGTTAAGGAACCTTTTGGAATCCTGCAAGATGTTCTATATTAGCAGTGAGACAGAACCTGGGAGCTGAAGACTCAATGCTGTTTGTCTGCAAGGGCTTATACAACCACAGTTCAATTAATATTTCTGATGAATACTTACACTGATCTTAGCTTAGAGTTTAGATAGCTAATGCTGATGCTGACAGTTAACATGCAGTCTAGAAATCTGCTCAGAGAACTGCTTCTGTAAAAACCTGAAAATTTACATATCCCACTATAAAACTGCGAATGCAACTTCACAAGTAAACTTCTACATCTCAAACCTGTTTTATTCATCAGCAGTTAATGAACTTTTTGCAGGGATCTTTCTTCAATTACCAGCCAGAAGAAATGCAACACAATGGATAATACAAACAATAGATGCCTTTGTAACTACAACTATGGATCACATCTTGCAAGAAAATAAAAATATATGAATTTTTCTTTGATGTTTAAAAATAAAGAATCCCACACAACAATCATTCTTAACTAATGCAAATTAGTTCCCCACAGAGCAACAAATTGAAAACACCTAAGATAAATCTGAGAGGCTACTTACTTTGAATACTTTTCAATTGTTCTGCTTCCCCCAAACATACGTTACAACACAATTTTACAACATTTTTTCATACAGTGTCTTTAGTTTGGATTCTTATCCTTATATGAAAAACATTAAAGCTTGTTCTTGTAGAAAACTTAAGAAAAACTTGTTCAGAACTATTACACCTAACGCCACATGACTTTCTGATCAAAACAAAAAGAGCATATAACACAATAAATACATGTTAAATACACTAGAAATCCACTAGATTATTTCAGTTTTCTGTTTTCAAAAAGAAGGCACAAATAGGGAAACATGGCTGAATAATGTTATTTCTCTTTGAATCCCATAAAGATTTGTAGTAGAACTTGACATGTTCAGCATTTTTACTGATGATCTGGGAGAAAACCTGCAATCATTGCTGATAAAATCTGCAGATGTCACCAAGATTAGCAGATAGTCGATACTACTGAAAGCAGTACAGGCACACAAAATGATCCATCATTTACTAATCTAGACATAGTAAAAAAAAATTAAACTTAATACAGCCAAACAGAAAGACAGATATTTACGAACATGAAGTATGGAATCAAGGACTAAATCCTGTAAAGTAATAAATTTCAAGAGTATTTGTCTGCTACTAAAAATAATTCAACATGGACTTCCTATACAATCCTGTGGCAAGAAGTTGATTCAAAACCAATGAAACAGTGAGTACCAAAGTTGGCACTGCTGAGATTTTAAATAAAGTTCTATGCTCAGTTCCAGCAGACTTGTTTCCTAAATGGTGGGAAAAAAATGAAGAGAATGTATGAGAAAGCCACAAAACCAAGTTGGAGGCTACAGAAAATGCGTTAAATCAAATAATTTAAAGAGATAATACTTAGAGCAGCAAAAAGAAGGTTGCCTTGCAGCTCAATTACAGTGTTCAAAAAGTTTCACAGACAGAAAAGAGCAGCTAGTGAGGGACTACTTAATCTAGTGAAGAAAAGCATACCAAGAACTAATGGCTGAAAGTTAAATCTAGACAAATTCAAACTGAAAATAAGACACATGATTCTAAGCATTAAAGTGACTGAGTACTGGAATAAATGACTAGAGAAGGGGCTAAGTCTTCATTTCTGATATCTTTAAATCAAGCTTGCCTGTCTCTGCAGATGACTTGCTTTAGCAAAACCCACAAATTGTGCTTTTGTCAGACTGGTATTCACCCTGAAGTAAAGGAAAAATTTATGACCAGGGATCTAGATGGGGTCAGAGAAGATAATCTCATGTGCTTTTCAGTCTTACCCTCCACGAATCTATCAATTTACTGAACTAGTATAGAGAAAAAACTTTCTGACTGACTTTTGCCATCTGGATACAATGTGATCCATAGCAGATTGTAAATCATACAGTAATAAATATATGTCAGAAGCCATTGAGATGAATACATTCTTGCAATGCCTTCTAATTTAGAAATTTAGAGTTATTTAATATTTTACACATTAATTTTATTCTGGGTAATTGAATTAAGGTGAAAGGGTTAAGCAGACAGGCTAATGAAGCACTGTGCCACGTACTTAGTTTAATGTGGTTGGAAAAATCAATGAACTTTGGTCTGTCCGTTTGCAATCACAGATTTAATTGAATAACATGTCAAGTATTTTAAACTGTTTACCAATGTAAATAGAATCCGGCACTATAGTCACGGTAATAAGCCAAGCTGCTTCCCCTGAATTCCAATCAGATTTGAACATGACCTTCTTTTTAAGATCCCACACGCCAGACAGAGATCAAACAGCTATCATTATGTCTACAGAGTTCAGTGATTACACCTGTGATGCTGAAAAAAACATATTTGCTATTGATTCCCTCTCTAGAACACAGGTAATGGCTGATCTGTTCGATATTCCTAGCAATGGTTACTCCCTCTTTGTGCATTTATATTCACTACCACTTCATTATTGTCACTGGGAGGAGGAAACACAGCAAGTTTTACTGAGTCTATCTGAGAAGTGGTGGGGGCTGCTTTGTGCATGATCCCATGAAGGGAACAAGAAGAATAGGAGAAGCATCTCTCCAGTTTGTATTGAGTGAGTTCCAGGCACAGCTGTACCACAGCTCATTACTCTTCTCCTCCCTTTTACCATTCCCAGGCACTAGCTTCCCAAGACATGAAAGCATCAAAGAGAGGAGGTTACAGCCCTGTCCAAGCTGAAAGAGCTTGCCTCTGCCAGACCAGCACCAGGATCAGATGATGTTTTGGTCATGGAACATGCGTATTCCTGTCCTTTTCTCAGATGCAGTGAATGATCTTTTTTTATTCCTTTTTTTTTTGTTTGTTTGTTTGTTTAACAACATCCAGATGCCTGCAATGCAGATGTTTTTATGATTTACCTATGTATGCTTCCATACCAGTCAACATAAAGACTTACGTTTTCCCACTGGTACCATTGTTCCAATTCTAAAATAGATGTCTAGTAGCAATCAGTTATATTGGGCTGTACAAGGATCTATTTAATCCCAGTGATTAGACAGTTCTTTAGGACAGACAGCTCAGATGGCAACACCTACAATGTAGACATCTAAAGTCAGGAGAAATGAATTCCACCCTGCATGCCTCCAAGCTCTCCTTAGCAAGCTGCAGAAGAACATTGCCTCCAAAGTGCCTGCTGGAGATTACCAGGTCCTGTTTTACCAGATTGATCATGTGTGCAATGTAAAATTATGAAGCCATTTTAAACTATCAGCAGCCTTGCTCACATGTTTAGGCATGTTCTCGATTGTAGATAAATCTATTACATTTCCCAAGCACACTGTCATCTGAGATGTGATAGGAATTGTCTGTGCTGGTGCTGTGCAGCAGGGCAAATCCTGCATCAAACTGCTACTCATTTAGGAAAGGAGAAATCAGGGGAGCAAACAGGCAGATTGATGTGGGAGTATACAGACAGTAAGGCAACTTGAGTCAGCAGAGCAGGCAGTCATCCTAGCACAAAACTGACCAGGCTGTGGCCAAGGTTTTGGGCAACATCACAGCAAAAGAGAGCTTTAAAAAAAGAAAGGAAGATGATGGAAAGATTTCTCTGCAGAGTTGTGGAAAGCATTGTGGGGAAAAAGTACAAATGTGTAAATCTGAAGGTACGGCAAATGGGTGACCAAAGTTAATATCAGAGGCTGACAGGGATGTAGGAATCATCTGTGCACTGAATGAGAGGTGGAGAAGACTGGCAAAGATCTTGAAAGTGAAGAAAAGGAGCCCCTAATTGATGCAACCTATAGCAGCCTAGAATTCATGCAAAAGAAAAGAAGGTATTGAACCTAAGATTCGTTCCTTCTGTTTTTGTGTACTTCTCTTCAGTCTTAGATTACTCTTCTTTTTTTTCCATTATGTATCCTAAAACACGACGTAGCCTTTCAGTAGTATTGTAAAAGAGAACTACAGCTTGCTTATACACTTTACCAGAGTATGCAGTTTATTAAAATGACTACGGACTATTAATTCTACAAAGTTAAGCATTTAACTTGGAGAATATACTTATTGAAGCTATATATTTGACCTTCACTGACTATGGTGCATTTGCAGAGTTTTCAAATAATCACAGAATATATAGCTTTTGCCTAGATTCTTAGAGATGGGAAAAAAATACAGCATCTCTAAATTTCTGCTTTTTCTTTATACATATGTCCCCCCTCCCCTTAGTCCAGTATACATCTAACAGTTTAAAACAACAAACAAAATTTACTCAGATGCAATGCAGAGGATAAAGCAGTAAACAGTGAAGCTTAATTAGCTGCATAAACATGTACAATACAGCCCTCCTTAGGAGCAATCTAGGGTTGAAGCAATTAACTACAAAACCTGCACAGCTATAACCTGAGGTTTCCCTAGATCTCAAATATAACACATTTTCCCAACCATACAGTTTGCCGTCTTCTGCACTACGACTCTTTGTTATCATGCTCAATGTATAGTATACTGTACATGCATAACACACCTCTTTCCACTCTAGGTCTGTGGACTGGTTTTATGATATGCATGGTATTACTGGGTGAAATAAGTTTCCCTTGGTGAAATACAGCTTAAAAATCTTCTGCCTTCATGCTGCCATTCACCACTTTTTTCCCTCCTTGTCATTTTTTTAAGTTTTTTCCCTCAGATGTCATTTCAGTGATTCAGCCTATTGAGTAGTAACTCCCTACACTGGTGCAGGAGAGAAAAGCCAGCTGTCATAGAAAACACATTAAGGAATTTATAACTCTACATGATTGCAAAGCACTACATAAAATTTTGCACCAATTACAGAGCAGTAAAAATCTGTAACATTAGCGATTGATTCCCATATTACATATCCACAAAAGAGAAAAATTAAGGTCTTAAGGCAATTTTAAGAATAAAACATGTACCTATAAATAGAGTTAATGGCTTTGAACTCATATCCTTGCATACAAGTGTAGTGACCAGCTTATTCACAACCTCAGATGCCTCAAATTACTTCAGCCTTTGTGGTCTTCCTTGTACCTGCTGGTAATGGACCACCACCTCTCAAAGCCTGATTTCTCTCCCACTGTGCTGCTGCTCCTGATTGACTGTGCATTATGTAAACTAGAAAGTTAACTCTTGAAAATACATGCAGGTTACTTTCCAATTGATCCTTAAATTCTTCCTACTCTTGGAGTAACATAAACATGTATGTTTTAAACCCAAAATTTTAAAGTTCTGTCTTCATGGAAGTTTGAAATACGCTGATAATAGTGTGTCTACAGTTCAGTCTGAAGTTTTCTGATGCAAAATCCACTTTAAAAACTCTTCCATGTTTCAGAAATTCCACATGATGCAGCACATTCATTAAACTGAATGATGCTGAAGCAGCAAAAATTGAAGGCCGTCTCCTTTGCCCTCTATAACTTTAGCATGAAAGTCTAAGCGGATAAATGTTTCATTGCTATGTTGAAGGAGCCATGTAGAGTGAAATGAAAAACAAAATGTTCACTGGTGGATATTAATTTATATGTTTTAGTTTTCGTATCTCAGCTGTATTGTTATACCACTGCTCAAATAAACCTGAAAAGGTGTACAGAGATTGAGCACCATTTCTTTCAGAGAAGCAGTGCAGAAAAGTGACCAGGTATTAAAATCCTGATGTATGAAATGTTTTTTACTGCAAATAGGACGTCAAACATAGAACCCCCTGCCATTTTTAGTACACTAATTTATGTCATGAGTAATGCCCATTCTTTTGCTTTTAAACGAGATCTTTCTGCTGTGTTCTTTTGTGCGTTGTTCTTAAGTGTCCCCATGCATGTTGCAGTTCAACACACAGTTCAATACACTTACGCAATTGCATTTATCTACAATGACAATCTACAATTTATTGGCTTGAATTTGGTCCGATTTTCTAAACTCTTTAGCATACTTTATTCTCTTCATACTCCCTGTTAGTGCAATAGTGGCAGGTTTGGTAAGTGTAAGATTCAGCTCCTATTGCAGGTCATTTGCAAAGACATCAGATATCACTGACTAACTGGCTATGCTTGGAAACTGCTCCCAGGCTTGCTTTGCTGGGGCCAGCTGATTTCTGCACAGAATATAAGGCCCTTACAGTGATAAAAGCAAAGGGGAAAAAGAGAGACCAAAAGTAATCTTTTCTCCATTATTATCTGATTCAAGCAAAGTACATTTTTGACCTGTGAAATTTCACTCACATTCTGGAATAGTACAAAATTTTACCCTGCTTGAACAGTGAGGCTGGACCAGATGACCACCCTACTGTGGTCCCTTCCAATCTTACTGATTCTGTGAAAATATTTCTGTTTGGCAAAGATACCAGAATCTGCCCATCTATATGCAGCTATTTAGAATTCAGTTGAATTTTAAAAACCACTTTAATATTGAGCAACCTGGTCTAGTGGAAGGTGTGCCTGGACATGGCAGGGGGCCTGGAACTTGATGGGCTTCATGTCCCTTCCAACTCAAACCATTCTGATTATGTGAAATGGCCAAGCACTGAGAGAGAAATAATAAATCAGAGAAATTAAAGCAATAAACAAAGCTGTGACATGGCTGCATGAGTGCTTGTGAGATGAGTGTGTGAACGTGTGGTAGTGTGTTCCAGACTGGACTAGCTGGTGAGCAGAAGAGATGTAGGGCAGGTAAGAGGGCCCAGGATCTGGGCAGGGGTAGGAGAGGCTGTCCTGCTATTCAAGGGATCAAAGGGCTGTGTAGTCAGCCATGTGAGTGTTGTGAGTGTGTCCCTGAGATATTGCTTAAGCACTGCTATTGTTTGAACCTGGAAACATGGAAACTGAAGTCACCTACACTGACATCCAGATCTCCGGGTCCACCAGCCTGGGATCCAGAGGACAAGGAGGAGGAATTGCCAGGTCTTGGGGTCTACCCAAGGTGGCAGCCTTACAACATCCCTCAGCATAGTCACTTCAAGCAGGCACTACAGTTATTTCTGTGGTCCTAATTTGATCTCTTTTGTACTTCTGTTTCAAAAGTCTGTCTTTAATTACATGACCTCATTTATTGTTTTCATATTCAGCGTTTAGGACAGATGATGTTTACCTAATGAGTTGCTGTGTATCCTTTCTTGCAGTTCCTAGGCCTCATTTACTGTGTGACATTCAAACCTTGAAATGAGGATGAAGCAATTCATTTCCCATGGGTCAGTTAAGAGAGTATCTAGGTGCTTCACTTTCAAGTGATGTTTTCTTCTTGCTCCAGATGTGGGACTGAGGCACACAGGATCTCCGTGAAAAGTCACAGCTACAGTTCAGTGTAATTAGCAATTACAGTCAGCAATTCAAGAGCATTAAAAGAGGGAACACACTACTAGCTTCCCCTCTCCAAAATCTGGTTTGCGCACCTTTCCTAGCAGATACAGACCAAACTCAAGTTCTTCAGAACTGCACAAAGCTCCCTCAGAAACAAGACTGGTTTTTCTGCACCTGCAGTCATTTGGTGTATTACTGAACCCCTTTTAATTTCTTCAATTAATGAAAAAGAGGTATGACTGTATTTTTATTACAAATACTTGAGCATCACTAAACCAATGCCATGCAACAAGATATATATCAGGCAATATCATAAAAAGCAAAAAACAAAGCAAAAAAATCATGCAATGTTTATATAGTTTCATCAGTAGTATATCTCCAAGCACATGTTGGAGGAGTTAAATATGTTGCCCCTATCTTACTGATGACAAAGCCAACACACCTAGATACAAACATGGTTTGCTCTGTATCACCTATCAGATGAATGACACAGCTGGGAGAAGAGCCTCTCACAAAGCAGTTTTTTCTTCATGATTCCAAAACATTTTACAACCATGGATATTACTTACCATATTATCTACACTTGGATAAATTCAATTGCAGAAGTATTACACAGCAGCAGACAGATTATACAGTAATCAGAGGGAGAAAACCCAGTCCCATAACTCTGCAGTCAGTGAAGCCCATCAGATTGTAACAGGCTGAACCACGGAGCATGGAGCAGTTCTGAAAATGTCATCTAAGTTTCTCCATAACTCAAAACAGGACCTACATGACCCACATGTAGAAACGTATCTATTTCCACAATTTTGCAGTTTATTCAGCAAAAACACATTCCTCAGACATATCATTGCTTAGGTTTAAATATAAAAAAAAATAGTTCTGTTTTCCAGGCAGGCAGATATACAAAAAAAGTCACAAAATACAACTTCCAGAAAGGAATGATAAATTTACAAACAAAAAAGATAATACTATACTTCTTAAACAAAATACCTGATAGAGACTTTATCATTCCAGTTAAGTCCCTTATCCCAAAGTAAAATCTACATATTAATGCAGCTGAAGACTCAGACCACACTCTTGACCAACCAATCACAAAAGTCACACTGTAGTTGTACCTTGTTTATTGTCTTCTGGAGTTTGTAACACAGAAAAATAACTCATTTACCTGAAGGTGTAGAATGTGTATTGACACTGCTCTTCCTGAACAATTGCTACTTGGTTAAGAGTTTGTATATTAAATTTAAACCCTGTGCATATGGACACAGGGCCAAGGCTTTATTTCCTGTTCTTCACAGGAAGGATATCTGTAATCCAGTAGTGAAACAGAGACGTGGCTACCTTGGCATGATCTGAAACAAAGAAAACACATTCCTCCTGAAATACGTCCATGACATTTCTAAACAGTAAAGAAAAAGACTTGTGTGAACATCTGTTTCCATTCCATATTAGCATTTCAGTAAAACCAGTGCAGATATTGGAGCCTGAAGACTAATACATATGGATTTCTTTATAAGCAGGTGCATTTTATTTTACGAGGTCAGTCATTTGTATGAGAAACAATTTTGTTCCTATACTTTGAAATGTCCTATTTGTCACGATTCAATATTTCAGAAAAAATGAGATTGAAATGACATGATCATATGGGCAAGGCTTCTTTCTGTCTGGAGAGTAATTTCACACATCATTATCTAACTTACAGTAGTACCTAGAAGCCTCAGTTGAGAATGAGTCATACTGTACAGATAGCTGCATTAAAGCCTCAAAATGCTACAGCTTCTGTCTTAATTCAGAGATTACCTATGTGACTTTATTGATTTTTAATGATAGGACTTTCCACAGTACTTATCACATAATAATCACATTTAAGATCATTCTATAACATTATGCTAATGTAGTTTTCAAATTTCTTTTCCTTTTCTTTGAATGCTCATTTATTCAAAAAAAAGAAGTGTAAATTTAATCATTTTAAGGCCTCAGTATATCCAGCCTCTGCATTGTTGGCACACAGTTAACTGTATTACTTCTAGTCTGCAAAACGTACCTCCCCCTGCAATGAAGACTTATATAAATGACAATTCTCAAAAAAAGGCAGTCAAACGAAGCTTCTAGCTCTGCCATGAGTGAAAATTTCCTAGGCAACAAGGGAAGAGTATGTTTGAGATTTGAAACTAACCAAAAAGGGAAAATGTTAATAGATAACAGAATGAAGTTGATGAGTAGAAGTTCATAAATGAGTTAATAAATTAGGAGATAATGACTTTTTTTTTTTTTAATTAGGCGATCACCTATGCTTTAATAATTGATGCAAAATGGGAATTAAGTAGCTCTCATTTCAAAAGCTGGTTTCCAGCAAAGGGAGCATTACTTCCAGTCACAGCTCTTCTCCTTTGCCCACTGCACGGTGGAGAACATGAACGTCTCTGGCTTCCTTTTGCAAATGGCCACGGACTTTCTAACAGATATCACAAAGCCCCCATCATGAGAAATCCATGTCTATGTGACTTCTAAACATTCTCTTCCCTGCACTTATAGAAGATTTTGGGCAGAGGTAAGTACTTTTATTGAAGACTACCAAATAAATGGGAACAGTAATAGGGCATTCTGTTCTCTTTTACAGACTGAGAACAATGACACTTTAAATAACCATGTTCACACAAACACTCTAGACGAACCTCAACTTTGTCTGATCACTCATGTACAAGGTCAGAGGTAACTTGATGGAGTAATCTGAAGCACAAAGTACAAAGTAAGTTGGTGGAGGATGATAACTAAACAAAACAACCAGTACCTCTGAACCACAGAGCTTTTCTTGTTTAAATATTTTTTCTCATTTAAATGGAGGGCTAAAAGATAATATCTCCTGTTGATAATTTTTGTGTCTGAATCTCCCTAGTATTTCCTTCTCCTGCAAAATTTATCAAGCCCTACCACCACCCCTATTAGGCCTTTCTTCGATATGACTGCAAATATTGTGATCTAAGAGCTTCAGATAAAACAGAAATTTATTTCTTGTTTCTTTTTTCTTTTGGATGCACTGTGATTTTCAATCTGAGTAACATGCTAAGAGATGCAAAGGAAATACCAAATCATGGTATTGAACCACTGGTTTTCAATTTGTGATCTGCAGACCTTGAGCAGCCCATGGCTTTATTCTAAAGGGTCTTTGGAAAGTTACTAAGAAAAGCAAATTTATCATAAACTTTGGCATAAACTTGCCAAGTGGAACTTGGTAACCCCAGTGGAAAGTTAGATGAAACCATAACATATATATGTAAAGAAATAACAGACATAATGGTATGTACAATTTCTAAATTTTACTAATGGAGAATGTGCACTTATATGAAGAGATGGATCACTCCTCATTTTTTTCTTATGCTTCCCTTCCTGGAATTAAAGATAAAACTGAACAAAACATAGCACCCATCTTTAATTCTTTGATGCTGGCACCTTAAGTAGAATCATAACCATAGGAAAAAGGGTTAACATACTGCTTCTTGAACTACAGGGAATGAAATGTTTATTTCGTAAAAATAATACACCTTCCTAAAATCAAGGGTTTTTTTATCATGTTAATACGGAATGACCTTTCCTTCTAGTACATTGCACCCCAGTAAAAATAAACACAAAAAAGACAAGATAATAAGACAAACTAGTAAAAAAATTAGAGATTACTATTATGTACTGTGCATTTTTACCTCCATAAACAGCCCTAACTTGTCTTTCTATAATAACAACTTGAATTTGTTAAGACAACAGGTTTTTGTAATAACTCTTAACTTTTATCACCTGCTCTTTGGGAGTGAAAACTGAAATGTAAAAAACCCACACTGGACAAGAAGACCTGGTTTTGAACCAAACATAGGAAAAAAAAAAAGTATAATTAAAGGCCTAATTCAAAGTAAAATTTCAGAGCACTATATTTTCATTCACTGAATTTCCTGAATTACAAATAGAGTGTATTTGTTAAAGTTTGCTGAGGAAAATTAATGGCTAGCAGGTGCTTAATTATCCTTTAATAATTTATAAGAATGTATTGTCTTCTTTCTTATGTTGTTGTACCTCATGAATATCAAATCAACTACTATGGTTACACCACTGTGAACTTGGAATGAGATTAAAATTGAGCCCAGAGTGACAGCAGTTACTACGGAAAAAAATCCACTGGAAGACTAAACAATTCCAGGCTGTACCAGAAGAAACATTAATGAATTTTAAAATTCACTCAGAAGATTGTCTTTCGCTTTTTCAAGTGATGAATACATACATTAGAAAATTAGGGGTTTTAATTTGCTTCTGTTTTCTCTCTTCAGTTTGACATTTCTGCTATACGAAAGTAAACAGAGCAACTTGCCTCAAGGCTGCAAAACCCAACAGAACTCCAACCATCTTGTATAAAATTTAGATAAGGCATGTAAAGAATATCCTGAATGTTGTCACTTCAACAGTTCCATTTGTCAATCAAGATGAGCTGAATTAGGTCATTCAATAAAGGGCCAATACCATTTTCACTATTCCTGTTGAGTTCTACTTGGTTTGTACACGTGTATTACATCCAATGAGACAATGTGATTATAATTAAGATCGGAGATTGTAGGCTTGAAGTGCACAGAAGGATTTTGTCCCATGTGTATGTGGATACTTCACATTCCTCAGAACCTTCAGGGTGGTCATACTGCATATCTACCCTTGAAAGGATACATATATACTTCTCTAAGGGCATCCTTTTCAAAATGTATCAGCTCTGAACTCCACAGGCAGGAATTCTCTCTCTTCTGTGTTTGTACAACACGCAGCATTCAGCAGGCTCCAGTCTTGATGAGGATCTTTAGCCACTATCATGCTGTAAGTTATTTAATGAAGTTACAAGCAGATATCTCTTCTCTGAATGCTATTGCTAAGACTCTGATGGCGATGATCTTAATTACACTGTTACCACACTACTATCATCTCTGCTGTTACTCTTCAAAAGACTTAGAGCGCAATTTAAAATGGTTGTGATTCTCTTATCCTGCACCCAAGTGTTCTCAACTCTTATTGAATTCTTTGGGAGGCAAGAAAATTCAGCACATCTTGTAGATTTTTGTCTGATGCTGCAACACAAGGTCTAATGACTGGTAGCAATGACTGTTTAAATGAAGACTATATGGAAAATGAATCATTATACCTTATGTGGACTACATGCTGATCCCACATTCACTTGAGGAACTAATAACTGTACAAGAAGAGATTCTACTAAAATTATAGGGGTTATAATAGAGAACAGAAGGAGGTTGTGCCTCAGGGATGAAAAGATTTAGTAACAGAGTAATTTTTCTTTTTATAAACGACTTGAGAATATCATTTGTTATAAAGAGTAACTTTAAATTTTTACCTCATCAACAGTATTTTTTTGAAACTTAAACCAGATGTTTATATTTAAACAAAAACAAAACTGTAAATCAAAATTTAGCTTGCAAAATCTGTATATTAAAGAAGCCACATAGGTGATCAGGAAGAAATAAAATAATGGGTTTTATTGATTCTTATGCATGTAAAATTAATCCTTAACTGGATGAGTGAAATCTCCAAGATAAACAAGTTAATTCCTGCAATTTAAAAAGTCTACCAACAGCATGTATTAAAAATATGTTTAGACATGATTAAATTTTAAAACACTTCAGATTAAAAAAATATTGGTTTAAACCCCTGAATCATCTTGTATTCTGTAGCTGCTGTGAAGTGAGGAAAGCTTCTATATTGATTGTAAACAAATGGAAAACAGGGATATCACTGTATTTTTGGTGGAAATTATGCTTTCAAATCTTGTATAAGCATATATTTTCTACTATATAATTATTTACAGCTTCCTAATTAAAAAAGAAAAGGTTATGTGAATTTTAATTCACACAAAAATAGCAGTATATGAACATGAGTGAATGGTACCTACCAGGAGACATCATGGATTGCTCTTGGAATTGTTGCAAAGCATCCTTCAATCTCTCAATATCCTGTAGCAATACAAGGGATTTTAGCTGATGTAGATGAGTCACATCAGAGGAAGAGACGGTGTGAGATTCAAGATATTGTAAGAGCTCTTGGGCAGTTGCTGAATTTACAGCAGCATCTCTGCATTCGGATTTCTCTGGAAAAAGAGTTAGAAAACCATGTTAGAAACATTCAGTGAGCACAAAGAATTTTCCTAATTATATTTTCTTTTCAAAAACAGCATCTTCCTTTTTAGTGTAACTGACAACCAAATATCAGGTACTAAAGAGCAGCTTGTTCCTCCCATTTTTTGTTAAATATTAGAACAATGGTAAGGAGAAAACTACAGAATTCAATAACTAAAAAGGACAATAGGATTCACAATGACAGGAATGCAAGAGGAATTAAATTTTCAAAATTAGCAGAGGAGGAAGGCGTGATGAAGAAACTACTGTGGCCAAAGCACTGTGTTTTTGCTTTCTACACACTATGTATTATAAATTGCACACACATTTGAAGAAGCGAACAACTCTGTGGAACTACGGCAAAGCACTTCTGGAGGCAAACAATTCTCTTGGTATTGCACCTTTATGTTTTTATTTAAAAAGCAGTATGCAAGACAGCAGAGAAGGACAGACATTGCTGCAGTGGGTTGACCTTGGCTGGCTGCCAGCTGCCCACCAAGCTGCTCTATCACTCCCTTCCCACTGGGACAGGGGAGAGAAAATAAGATGAAAAACGACTCGTAGGTTGAGATAAGGCAGTTTGCTAAAGCAAAGAAAACCCCAAAAAACCACTAGTGGAAGTTTGTGCACACATAAGTAAAGAGGAAAAAAAAGTTTATTCTCTAGTTCCCACCAGTGTGTGATGTACAGCCACTTCCCGAGACGCAGGGCCTCAGCACACGTAGTGGCTGCTCCAGAAGGCAAACACTGTAAAATAATGAATGCCCCCTGTTCTTCCTCCCTCCCTTTCCTTTTATATCTGAGGTGATGTCACATAGTATGGAATATCCCTTTGGTTAATTTGGGTCAGCTGGCCTGGCTGTGTCCCCTCCCAGCCCCTTGATGGAGGAGGGAATATTGGAGAGACAGTGCTGATGCTCTGCCAGCGCTGCCCACCAGTAGACAAAACACACAAAACACTGCTGTGTTATCAACACCCTTCCAGAGATCAATGCAAAGCAGAGCACTGTGAGGGCTGCTGTGCACGAATGAACTCCAGCTCAGCCAGACCCAATACAATTGTTTATACAGTACTGAAGCATAAATTCATTCTTCCATTCCAGTAACAATGTGTTGTCTGTCCCTCTAACTAGACTCCCTTTAATTCTGTTTTTTTACCAGTAAGACACCTGAGAAGTACAGAATTTTCCTGATTCAGCTTTTTAACATATGTACTAGAAGTATAATCCAATGTGACCATCTGAAAATGCTGTTAAAAGCAATGGCTTCCAATTTTATCTAAAAAAAATAGGGAGCGTTAAAGTCATTCAACTAGAAAAGGCAAACAGCATAATATCAGGTCTATATATAAAATGGGATTTGCCTAACAAGAAAGTTAGTCACACTCTGATTTTTAGATGTCGTATCTCATCTGCAGATGGACTTTCTTTTACCCAAGAATTCCCCTCTGTGGATTCCAAGGGCCTCACTGCCTCAGCGCTCCGATCTGCTGGTTTGAAACCAGGGCCAGTCAGTCTGTCAAAATCTGCCAAAACCTGAACTTGACTTCCAGGAAAGCTGGAAGTTCAACAACACTCTTTCTTAAAACTCAACATGCAACACAGCTGTGGACAATTGATCAGGTTTCTGTTCTTGGTCATGTATTAACAGCAGAACTTGAGGAGTTTGCAATCTTGCTCAGTCACTCTGAAGTTCCTCTACACCAAATGCATGTATCTTAGCTTGCATTTACTTAGCCATATGGTAAAGTAGTAAAATTCTTAATTTTGGTGATGGAAATACTTTAGCCAGAAAGTAGGACAGATTTCAAATGCTAGGCTTAGTATGAAGACCTGATGCAGCAGAAAAATTTAACATTAAGCAAAGAAAATTCTGTGTATAAATCTTGAAAAAAATATCAACATGAAATCCCTGATGTCATCTTAACAGGGTGTTTAAAGTAATTCTGTAGTCAAAAGATGAAATTTATGGTACTAGAAGCCAACAGCTCTGACTTAAGATGGACTAATACAGGTAGGTAAGCTGTTTAATATTCTCCATTCAGCTCCACAGTGAACAGTGAACATTCAATAGGCCATTAGAGATAACATCCATGAAATTCTTTTAAAAATACTATGGAATGTTCATTGAGCATCAGTTCCCATTCATTTTATGTTCACAAGCATTTTATGCCAATATACTTTCCCAGTGCCAGTAAGTATCTTCTCCTTTCCTCTTACATGCTGTCTGTCTAGATTTCCTTATATAATACAAATAAATCTCCTCCTGGGAAGGAGAAAATTATAAAAGTAGATTGGTTCAGAGATACTAAGCATGAAAGTAGTTTAGGATAGCAACTGTCCTCAATTGAAGTTCTATGAAAGCAAGTAATCCTTCTGGATGTTTGCTTGCAGAGGGAAGAAGAATTTGGCCCATTTTAATCACTTGTCCCAAGTGCATTGGAATGTTTAAGAGAAGAGTAAGGAATATCATGTATATTTTTAAAGACAGAGGACCACAGTTTTTTTCCATTGATGTGAATTCTTACACAATTATGTACACACCAGAAAGTGGGACAAATATTAAGTACTCACATGTCTTACTGGTTTCAAGAGAGACACTTCTTTAGTAGATTTGTCCCATTTTACAGCAGTAATAAATGCATATTCATTTTCCCCTATGTGGTAATGCCCATGAAAAGAAAGGAGAAAGAGTGGTACATACTGTCAGCAAAATAAATTTGTTGTGTTGCCTGCAGGAAGTCCAGAATGCTATCTGCCTTTTCATCTATGTCTTTTAAGCCTGCTGCTTCTTCTGCACTGTTTTTGTCAGGCTGATACGTAAAATCCACACCGGTAGTTTTTGTTACCAAGCCAGCTGCTCTCCTTTTTTCTTTCTGTCGCTTCTTTTTCATTTTCCTCTTTTTGTTTTTGCTTATTTTGGGACTGTCTGTCTGCTGCAGCTGTAAATTATCTTGAACAACAGTCTCTTGAATTCCAGAATCTGTTTGTTCTCCATGTAAATTACTACAGATTTGCAAACTGCTCTTTTGTTTCTTTCTTCGAACGCGCTTTCTCTTGGTTTGCCCTTGATATTCCTCTTCTGCGGATTCAAAAGAGACATGAGAGCTGTAAATAAGAAGATCTGTAATAAGCATTTTAGAACTGCATACAATGAAATATGACACCCTTCAAATTCTGGGATACCTGAGTGGCTCTAACCTTACTTTTATGTTTACAACGTCTTTCAGTGCTACAATGTCAAAGCCAACTTTTCTGAATGCATTGAGTAAGAAGACAAGCTCTTTTCCCTTCTGCTTTCAATGAAGACTGTATTCTCCTTCATGTTACATACTTTACATCTCATTTACTTTTTTTAAGGCAGATAATATGGTTCTATACAGAGTGAGGTCAAAAGAATCCTCAGAGCAAGAAACAGTATGGGCAGGCTGGGGGACATGGCATGAGAGAGCTCTCCAAAGAGTCCCACACCACCAGTTTGTAGACTTGACCAAGAACACAAACAGAATGCACTTAATTTACAATGAAAGCTGATAGTGTTTATATTGATGATATCCATTCATGACAGTGCTGTGCTTTCAAAACACCAGGCATCTGTTTCTGACTCATCTACTTTCTCCTCCTTAAACATTCTCCTCCTTTGGGATATCTTACTGCTAGTTCAGTTTTGGACATCAGCTTTATAGGAAAAGCGTACAAGGCAACAGTGACCTTGTAAGTAATCTCCAATCTCTTTAACAGCCTCCCTTGGTTCTGTTGTTCCTTTGCTACATTATAATTTCCTTACTAGCTAATTCTTCAAATGGCTCAAATGTCACTGGAAATAAGTTCCTCTTGCTCTCCAAGACAGCTTTTGTGTTTCTTTACTCAGATCTTATCCCTGTACACAAAGCCTGAGTTTTAAAGTAATCTCTGAACTGACTGCTCCTCCCCCACACTCACTTCCAAGTGTTAGCCTCCCTAGCATGAGCCAAGGAAGATTGCCAGAACCCATTTTCTCTCTGAGTGCACTGCCGAAGTTCATATTCATGTTGATAATAATTCCTGTCTAACTGGAATCCCCTCATTCATGGTCTAACAAAATCCTCACAATTTAAACATCACGGATTGCAGAATGCCAGTGTTCTTCTATGTATTGAGTTTGAATGGCAAGATTTTGGTCACAAGGGGGCTACAGGGGTGAGTTCTGTGACAAGTTGCCAGAAGCTTCCCCTATGTCCAGCAGAGCCAATGCCAGCTGGCTCCAAGATGGATGTGCCACTGGCCAAGGCTGAGTCATCAGTAATGGTAGTTATAACGCCCCTGGGATAACACAGCTAAGAAGGGGAAAAAGTTATTGTGCAGAAGTAATTGTAGCCAGAGAAGAGCAGAGGGAGAACAGGTGAGACAAACAACTCTGCAGACACCAAGGTCAGTGGAGAAGAAGGTGCTCCAGGCGCCAGAGCAGATTCACCTGCAGCCTGTGGCGCAGCCCATGGTGAGGCAGCTCATGCCTGCAGTCCATGGAGGTCCATGGTGGAGCAGAGATCCTCCTGTGGGGGACCCTACACTTGAGCACGTGTAAGCCCAAGGGAGGCTGTGACCGCATAGGAAGCCCAGGCTGGGGCACACTCCTGGCAGGATCTGTGGCCCTGTGGAGACAGGCGACCGCACTGGAGCAGGTTTGCCGGTAGGACTTGTGACCCCACATAGGACCCACACTGGAGGAGTCTGCTCCTGAAGGACTGCACCCTGTGTGAAAGGACTAACACTGGAGCAGTTCATGAAGAGCTGCAGTCTGTGGGAAAGACTCATGTTGGAGAAGTTAATGGAGGACCATCTCCCATGGGAGGGATCCCACGCTGGAGAAGGGGAAGGATTCCTTTCCCTGAGGAGGTGAACTGCCTGTAACCCTCATCCCCCATCTCCCTGCACTGCTGGGGGGGAGGAGTTAGAGAACTGGGAATAAAGTTAAGCCTGGGAAGATGGGAGAAGTGGTGGTGGTGGGAAGGTGCTTTTAAGAATTGATTTTACTTCTCATTATCCTGCTCTGATTTTGATTGGTAATAAATTCAATTAGTTTCCCCAAGTTGAGTCTGTTTTGCCCATGACAGTAATACGTTTTGCCCCTGCCCTGATTTCAATTCATAAACTTTTAGTTATATTTTCTATCCCCTGCCCAGCTGAGGAAGACAGTAATAGAGTTGGTTTGGTGGGCACCTGGTGTTCAGCCAAGGGGAAAACACCACATTCTAATGTTTTGCTTTAGAAAGTTAAGCCATTAATCCTTCCCTCAACCCCCACCTTCATGTTTCTAAATTCCTGTTATGGATTAGGGAAAATGAAATTTTTTCTCCTTTCCTTCAGGTGCTAGGCAGGCTATGTAAATGGGAGGGCTGGCCGGGAGAATTTGATGGGCGATGCTTAAGAACAAAAGGGAGTTATCTGTGGAGCTGCATTCCACGGTAACGATGGAGAACGACGGTACTTAAGGACAAAAGGGGATCGTTTTGCCCAGCCCAGAAGCCAGAACAATTCCCCCAGTTAAAGGAAAACAAAGAGGCTGGAGCATCGCGAGAAAAACTGCCCGGGACTTGGGCGAGAGAGGGGTGGAGACCGGGACTGGCTGGGCACTTTGGGTTCGGCGTTCGGGGAAGGACGGTGGTGTCTGCAGCCAGTACTGGTTTCGCTCCGGGAACACTGCTACACTGAGCCGGCTGGCTCCCGAGCACGGATACACTGTGACATCTCCGAGGGTTCCGCAGCGGCACAGGGTACAGGGTTACGCTGTAACCAGTCGCCGCTCAGGACTGCTCGTCTCTGCTGTGCCTGCCTTCTGCTGATCTGCCGGTGGGTGTTACCGAGGTCCATCGCTCCCCAGTCAACCCTGCCTGCCTGCGCTGCCCGCTGCCGAGGTTGGTGGGGTCGGGCTGCTGCCCCGCGGGTCCGCACCGGGGGTGACCCCCGGTCCCCTTCGCCGGAGCCACCATTTGCCACGTGAGAGTCGTTGCGCTCGCGCCACAGCGCCCCCTGCAGCCGCGGGGGAGTCACCGCAGCCTCTCTGCTCCAACGGAGAATCTCAACATCAGACAAGGGACTGATAAGGGGTTTGTCTGTTCTCTTATGGTTGCCGTTTAATTGTCTTGTTTTGTGTGTATAAATATATAACTTTAGTAAAGAACTGTTATTCTTTTTACCACATCTTTGCCTGAGAGCCCTGTAATTTTAAAGGTACAGTAATTCGGAGGAGGGAGGGGGGTCATCTTGTATTTCCAGGGAGATTTTCCCACCTTCCTTAACAGACACCTGTCCTTCAAACCAGGACAATTCCATACAGTGCCCTAAGCCTAATACTCTTATTTATCTGGCTTTACACCATTCCCTTAGGGTCAAAGCCTCCATGCTTGGCTAACGCTGGTGTAATACAAGAGAGACATCTGAAGCTCAATGCTTGTTTCAGAATGATATGCATAATCTCCTGAACTGTCTCTGACATTCTCATCTTGTTTGGCTTTCTCATCACTCCTCCCCCTAACCACTCTTTGTCGCTATTTTCTCCATGGTTGGAGGCCCTCTCTTTAATTTCTGTTTCTTTTTCTGTCTTGATCTCTGTCAGCTCTGAGCCACTTTCTCTTTAAATATCACTACAGACTTTTAGTTCTTTAGCTGTCAGATGACTCACTGCAAAGCAATTTTCCATACTTTCAATGAAGAAGGCTGCATAAAAATAAATTTGCTGCATTGTAATTGAACACCACAGCATGTTAAAGACACGCCAAACATCACCCTGGACCCACAGTATGGAATGTTTCGCACCCATGGTATTTGAGCTAAATATCTTTATATGTGATTTGGACATATGGGATGTGGGAAAAATAACGTCTGTGTCATCCTGAAGGAATAAAATATCAGAACTGAAGGCAGATATGAATGGTGAAAGATGCTATAAACAAAACATCAATGTTTCATCTTGAGACCTAATTTGGATTTTCATGGGAGTATTTGTGTTATAATAGGTGAATTTTACTGCAAATATATATACATTGTTTTGCAAAATTCCTCAGACTTCTGTTAACTTGAACTGCACTGTTTGCTAATAACACTACGTCAATCTGTGCTCTCAGCAAAGTGGCCTAACTTGCTCTTCAAGCATCTGAGATCCCCAAATGTCAGTGAAACTACAGCATGTCGTGCAGCCAAGCACCCTCCTTTGGTTTGAAATCACTTGAAAAAAACATGGCAGAATCCAGGACGGAGCTTAAGATAACTGATGTTTTGAGCCAAATCCAAAAGTTTCCTTATCCTAGATAGCTCAAGACAGCAGAAGGTCTGAAGAGACCATGGTGAAGATGTCAAAAGGCAGAATGAATGTAGTCTTCCCATGTGTAGGTATTAAGATAAATGCCTGACTGAAAGGAAACCAGAACTATGCTGACTTTCCTCCAACACAGGAAACAAATCAAACAGAAGACTCTACCTAGTTCTCTTGAGGAGCTAGAGTGGCAGTCCTTTAGCAGATTTTGTCATTCTCTGCCCTGTATTTTAGTATCTGCTTAGTATCTACTGTTCCGTGTGTGGGAGCTACCAGTGATTCAACATCAGGAACAGATGAAATTAGATGCTTACGAATGCAAAGCAATGCACACAAAAGGGATTAATTTGAACAGCTCACTGGTAGGGGTAAAGTGAGCTGTTATCAGCTCAGGAAAAACAAAAGCCATACCTGTGCATCAGCATGGAAAGCTCAATGAAAACATTTGCTCAGTGGGTATCAGTGATCATAACAGCCAACACTTTGTTTGCATACATAAGAAAAGAGATGGAAAATAACAGGAAAAATATTCAAAAGCTATTATATAAACCTGTTGTACTGTTCAAGCTTGTAATGCTGTGTTTCTTAGCATAATTCCAGAACAGTAAGATTTTGGCAGGCAAGAGGAGGACTCTCACAGAAGTTAGCAGAGAAAGAAACTCCAAAAAGATTCGTATGATTTGAAAGAAAGAGTAACAAAATAGACTTCATTTCTGCCTCCTCATGTGAAAACAAGGTGACATGTAATTAATCTGAGCTGTTTCACAAGATAATAGATGAAAGTAAAACCTTTTTTCACTAATGGTACAGTTTGCGACAGATTTCCCATGTGCGTGGTATGCACAGGAGCCAAGAACTTGCTGGGATTCAAGAACTGGTTGTTCATATAGCCAGCAAGGCTATCTGATTACAACAGCCATGCTAAAATATGAGTGATACAAGAAATATACACCATAAAGTTTATGTCACAGCCCACACAGTGACCTTAACAAATGACACGTTCAGTGGGATTCGCCTCCCACAGCTCCAGCTGCCTGAAAATACTTAGCGCATACTTAGACCTATGCTTCCTCTGATAACCCAAGAGACACTTGCCTCTTCAGAGAGTAGTTTAGCTCATCCTAAGCCAGCAGGGATGGAAATGCAACCTGAAGGACTTCATCTCTCTCTCTCCCCTTGCATTAACCACAAAGGAAGTCAAGATGATGAATTTTGACTAGATGCTTGCAACAACTGAGAAGACTGATTCTCTACATTTCAAGCCAGTAGGGAGGCCTGATAAAATTTCAGTAGATACAAATTTGGTTCTAATAATTTTTCCCACTGACAGAAAAGGTTTGTTATATCAAAGCTGTGTAATTATAACAAATGCAGGGAATATACACTATGCAAGTAAGTACTTAAGCAACAACTATAGGAATACCAGCTTTTGAAACACACTAACTCTAGGCACAACTATAGCTACAGCTTGTTCTAATTCCACAAGAGCTGATGAGTCTTCTCTTTCTGTTCCATAACAGTTTGTCACCTCTCTCCCTCCTAAGACCTATCTCTGTTCCACAAATTGCTTAATTGATCACATAATCCAATTATCCAGAAGCAATTTACTCTAACCTGTTTAGTCTGCACTTGGTGCTCTTTCAGACTGAGCAAAGTGTCTTCCGGATGGAATGCCCATATACATTTTCCAGTCACAGTCATAATTACATAGCCATTTCTTTCAGCCTTAATAAGAACACCTTCCTCAGGAACTGTTCAGAGTTAATTTTTTTTTTTTTGCATAGATTACTTTCTGGATGCAGTTTACCATGCAGGTGCACAGTCATGCTACCCTGACTGACAGTATGATATAGAAATGGGAATGAGCAGCCTCAGAATGGAAGTCAGCACTAAAAGTCATTTTTTAACAGCCTATCTTATCTTGTCTGAAAGATTAAAATGTTTTCTCCATTCAAACTGTGTATTTCTTTAACAGAACAGAGGTAGAAATATGTCAAAAAACAGTCCTAAAATGAAATAAGAGGACTCAGTTTATACATACAGCTTATTGAATTTTGATAATGAAGTCAGCACAGCCAGTTGCTATCTTCAAAGAAAAACAGAAAACAATAAAAAATAGGAAATAAAAAAAATTATTGACATCAAGATTTCCAATAAGCTAACTTTTATTAAGCCCTATTATACTAACAAGTTACTTTGTATTCATCATCAGAGCAGCTGGAGACACAAAGAGATTGAATACAAAGTTTAACATAGGCTCAGAGCAACAGCTGACTTCCTCCTGTCCAGACTAACCACCAGCATGAACAAACTGCCGGCAACTCCATTATGGAAAAGATAAGCTTCCTCGAGTTTATCTTTACTATTTCAGTTCCTTCAGACAATGCCAGATGGAAACACCGTGGGACAGCATCCTGTAAGACAATGAAAACTAGGAGGCTGATTACTTAGGTGTCTGCAAGTCTAAGGGATACAAAGTTCCACAGAATGCCAAAATGAAGTTTGGTTCTGAGAATAAGCTGGGATTTTTGAATGCTAGGGATTTTTAAAAACTGGGTCCCTGTATATTATTAGAACAAACTTTGAGAACAGGGAAAATAAAAAGAGAAAAAAAAAGAGAAAAAAATATGTAAAGCAGACTGAGGAAAAGAGAGTCAAAGAATATCCTCTCAGCTTTAGAAATCTGTATAATGTGCTCATCATGACTCGAGTACGGCAGCTGGCTCTCCTGTTCAAGTCCCACAGTTGGCTGTCTGGATGTTGCTCATGGTAATTCTGTAATTCTGTTGGGTTTTGTTTATTTTTTTTCTTTTTCAAGATGAAACAGGACGTATGCCCCTCCTGATTTTTCAGCCAGTTTAAGCTCTTTTCTTCTCCTTGATATACTGGATGAATTTTCCATGGTGTACCATGCAGTCAATGCAGAGGAGTTTAATTTTGGTTTAGGATCTTGTAAGGGGAAAAAAGGATGTTATTTTTAGTGCCAATTAAGATATCTGTAGCTGCAATTTGACCAAGAGTGAAAAGCTGTGGCTAGTGAACGCAATAAAATGGAATGGTTCATTAGAATACAAGCAATATTGGAAAGACCTCAGGAGCACAAGATGACGTTAATATTTTTACACTCTTGTTTTGGGGAAATTGCTTCAAATCATCACTTGAAATCAGAGAAAGAAAACCCATCTCAAAACTTCAAAACTTTTAGTAATGTGCCACACTGGTAATATTGGAGAAAACTGCAAAAGACTGGAAGCTGTTTAGGATAGATACTGTCTTTTATTTGTTCATTCACACTATGTTTGTGTGCTCACAAATGAAGAATTCACATAAAACTGGCAAATGTTGCATAAGTGCTGCCTACCACAATGGAGTATTACCGTCTGGATTTTAAGCAAATGCAATTAACAGTAATGACAATAATCAGTTAAAGGCATTTACCACTGTCTGCATAAGTCTTCGATCCTAAATGTTTACCTGACTGTATATACAGATGAATTTCTCTTACTCATAAGTCAAATTCCTGCCATAGGAGGAACCGTACGTGGTCACAGCAAACAGCTACCTAGTTCTATATCCTGTATCAAACAGTAGCCATACACTGCATTAAAGGAAACTTTGGACTTACACAGTGGTATAATGATGGTCCTTCTTTTGCACTTTTTACCCTGATAATTGCCATAATTTTATTTGCTTTTTGATTGCTGCTGAGTGCTAAAATGTTTCCACAGTTATTCATCATACTGTAAAATCTTACTCCTGCTTGGTAAGTCAGTTCCAAGCTCACCATTTTGCAGGTGAATTTTGACTGGTTATTTTTTCCTAAGTATATCACTTGACAACTGTCTAAGATATATTTCATCCATCATTTTTGACCAATCACTCAATCTGGGATTACACGGCACCCAGCTCTTGCCTTTAGTGCAGGTGATATCCACGCAGCCATCAGGAAACATTCTGATATCACTGTTCACTCTTCTTATCTGTTGATATCACTCTTCTACCTATTGAACACAAGCCTCCAGTTGTGACCTCCCCTGTTTTGAGAACTGCTGCACTGTTTCCATCTAGCTATCTATTCTGGGGCTTCATCTTTCATGCTATGTCTATGTGCCCTCTTTGGTGAGGGACTTTATCAAAAACTTGGTGGAAATGCAAGGAAACCACATCAGCTGTAGCATCCTTATCCATGGATTTCCAAGGTCTTCAAAGATTCCAAGATACTTGTATGCTTCCTCTTTGCAAACCTGCTGTTGATCTGTCCCATGCAGATCACAGGTTTTCAAGCATCCACAAATATTATTTTGTGTCATAATTTGTGCTGAACTGCTAAAAACAAACACCTGGATTACTGGCTTGCAGTTCCCTGGATGATTTAAGAACAGTTTTAAAAAACTGACTTTAGACTATCCAACCTCACAGTCTCTGACAACAAGGCAATTTGAAAAGCAAGTAGCTATGCATCATTGTCAGTAATGTGGGCGATCTTTTTTCCTCAAATTCTTTCAGAAGGTTTAGGTGAATAAAAACTTGAGATTTTATTTTAAAAATTTATTTTATTGCATGACTATTAAATCACTTCAATTTCACAAAGCCAGAAAGAAGTGCTGAATCATGGGATTCTCCTTAGTACTTTTTCCACAGCTAACATAAATGCAAGTGATTTATTTAACTTCTTTGAAACAGGTCTTTCTAAATACTCATTCTACACCATGATCATTGGCTCAAAAGAATGTCAGACATGTTGCTCCTAGTGCATCAGAAGTAAGATCTATTGCCAGTTTTAATTCTATACACCATTTGCTCAAACATTCCTTTGCCTGTCTTACCGAGTTCTTACATTTAAATATGTTTAATACATCATTTGGGTGTGAATTCAGTTTTTTAAAGGACACCTACTTCTTTCTAACAACTTCCTTTACGCTGTTGTCTGGCTCTGCTGTCTTTCTCTTGCTTTTTCTCAAGCCTTCCATGACAGGTGGTGGGCGCTGGCCTTGAATAACATATATGGTGTCCTTAAGTAGCTTCCATACCACCTGGTACAACTTCCTTCTCTTAGCTGACCTTTCTTAGGTTCTTTTTAGTATGTATCTTTATTTTTATGTAGTGTTCCTTCTTGAACTGTTGTGGATTGTTGTTGGTTTCCTGTTTTTGTTTCAGTAGCATGTCAAACCCAGTGGTTGCTGTTGTGATGTGCCTCTTGTGAACCAAACTCTCCATAGGATAAAGGGTCTCACTTCCTCTCACAGCCTCACTAACCAATGTCTTGGTTACTGACTGTGTCTAAAATCTGAAAGTTTTCACAACATCTTGATGAGACACTAAGGGAGAAACTGAAGATGCCAGATTGCTCTCTCTGCTGCTTCTCTGATCTTTCAGCAGTGAGTATTCACAATCCCAGTTGGATACATGATGATACAGACTCTAAGCTTGCTTTGCTTTTTGATATGTACGCTCAGTCCACACACACATTGATCTAAGGCATTCAGGAGATATTTGAAACTATTTCAATGAATCAATTAATTTTAGCAATAATGTTTTGGGCCTCCTGTCACTTTATACAGAAAGTTATACTTGATGAAGCCCACAATCTTTCTTAAATAGCAACATTTCTGATACAAATTCTGTACCATTCAGTGATTTAATTTTTAAACGAAAGCAAATACTTTGACCTTTTAGTGATCCTTTATTGTTTTAAATTTCAAGCTCACTGTCTTCATTCATTTTGGCCTTTTGGGGTAATGCGCAAACAATCTGAGTCAGTCACCATTGTTAGGGGCATCACACAGCACTTCCTAAATGGGCTGAGCTGTGCTTCCCAAAACCACTGAGAATTATGTTGACTCAGTGAGGAAAATAAAGTAAAATCACAAAGCTGAGCATATTCACATACAAGAAAACACAGAGATTAAATGACAACCAGTAATTGCTTTGAAGGCTACTAAATCAGAAATGCTCAAGAATCTTAAAGCAGCCACAAAGACTAATTGCTACTAAATACAGAAATCTTCTTAGTCTTTGGCTAAATAAGATTATGTCTTCGTTTTTGAACAGAAAGCACTACCGTGAATGGGAGGGGGAGATTTGTAACATTTATATTAAAATACTGGAAACATTTTAAACATTTGGTGTTACATTTAACAAATTTACATTTAAAAAATTTGTTCTTTCTTTTAATTTTGCAGGAGACAAACATGTTCGGAGTTTTCTTCAAAGCTTTTTTTCCCAGAGATGGTTTTCAACCAATCATTAGTTTAAAGAATCCAAAGGTCTCCCTTTGCTCAGAATAACAACAGAAATGATAAGAAACGTTGCAATCTTAAAATCCTGTGCAGCATTTAAAATGTTCTTTCCAAATATACCAGCTAAAATGGCACAAAATGTAAGAAGTTATTAAGACTGTAGGACCACAGACTGGAAAATGGGAAATACTGGAAAAACAAGTATCTACTGGAAAGCAGATATGTAGTTTTCCCCTGTGATAAAACAGCATCTAAGATCAGATCTAAACTAAAGTACAATCTAAAGTACAATCTTTTGCACAAAAGAGCTACATAAAAGTACAGAGACACTGACACAGCAAAATGAAGATACTCAGCAACAATCCCCCAGCCCCAATGGGGGCTGAATTTCAGCTATCACCTCAATATTTCATTTACACCTCAATTCTACTTTTTGCAATATTTCACAATATTTCTTAACTTTTTATAAAGCATCTAATAAACAATTATATTTAACCCCATATACGAATAAGCTGCCACAACCACTATTTATTACATGGTTCTTCCAGTAAACCCTATTTCAAAGCACTCTGGGAAAGAAAAGTCAGAAAGAATGCAAAACTTCCAAGTGTTTTATTTTGAGCTATTTCCTTCATCCATTTATCTTTGCATCTTAAACTAGATTTGAATTAAATTTAACATAGCTTAAACATAGTTTCCAAGCAACTCTGTAAAAACAGGGATGCTTTAGGACATGGATTAAGCTTACTTTTATTAATCACATTCTAAATTAATTGTGTTTTAAAACAGTAAGTAATTTCTGAATGACCAAGTGCTCTATGTTGAACTAATCATACATATAAACATGCAGGCAGGTATGCTGTTAAAATGAGCAACACCACAGGGAAGATCCTCAACAGCTGTAATTTGGTAATCTGTCAATTTGTACTGGATGTGAACCTGGTGCCAGAGTCTTCCCCAGGATTCAGGTTTGCTCCTGACTGCATGTTGTGCTGCAGCAGGCCCTGCTCTCAGAGCTGTGAGGTCACACTGCTCCAACTTTCCATACTGAACATTCCAAACCNCAAAATGAGGAAAATTGAAACAATACTATACATACATAACCTTATCTCCACCTTGCCTACTGCATCCTTATAAATCAATCCTCTTTCCTTAGGCTTGCTCTCAGTTCAGCACACCAGATACTTCCAGAGGTGCAGAAAAGTCTGTACAGTGCTCTCTGGGTCTCTAGGGAATGTCCCTCTGAAGCCTGGGTTCCCACTATTCTCAGCAGACTTCTGTTCTCTGCTATACAGAGGGCTTACTCTTAGGCCATCATTCCTCTACAACCTGTTTGTCCCTCATATTCTATCAAGTTATTCCCTCTCAGTGTGTGTCTCCTTATCTCCTAAGGGCTTCATCCTGGCTTCTCTACTAAGCAGCTACAGATTTTCAAAGAATGAAATATGACATATGACATAAACACATGATTATTCACAATAATAAATTTAAAAAAAAAAACACTACAAAACCCAGCTGATACCATCTGTGACAAAATTAAATGTTTGGAAAGTGACTGAAATAATTTTGTCTCATGTTCCCAACAAGAGATCACATAGTATGCATATTCTATGTTCCTAGGTGTTGAACCCACTATACATCACTTTTACACTGTTAGACCACCTATTTCTGGGCACAGTAAAATGTTACTGGGATAACATGGATCACTCTCCATCATTTTCAGGATTTTTTGTGCTGCTTCCCAAAAGTAAAAGTGCCACTTAAAATGGCAACAGGAGCACAATGACTTGTGTATTCAGCTTTGTAAAGTGTCAAGTTGTTTTTAGTTCTCATTTAAGTTGTTGAAGAATAAAAGTTGCCCTGCATCTCATTGAAGTGTAGTATTGTGGCTTGAAAGTAAGAGAGACGTTAGTCTTCTTCTGTTGTATGACATGATCTGTGAAATAACCCTGCTATGATAAAGGGAAATGTGTTCATCTGTCTATACTTGACTTTGTATTTCATACAAATTTTCAAATCTGTCATCTGCTTACAGAGTACAGTTTTTTCCATCAGTTTTTTCCACACACTGCACCCCCAATCCAGGTTAGTGGTGATGCTAATGCTTGTTGTCTTTACCTGGTGCACTGCCTACCATGGCTACAAACTTGGTTTAATTTTCCTTTTCAACATCATAGAACCTTAGGCATAAATAGCTGTCAGTCACAGACTACACATACTATGCTATGGATATACATATTTATTTTGTCTTTGATGCACTTAGATGTTCATTACTAATTGAATCTCTCACATGCTTTCATGAGCTGGCTGATGTATATTACTATTAATCCAATTGCAATGCAAGTAAATTTCCTTCTTGGTGTAAAATGCCATTCCTTTGTGGAAGCAATAAAAGGGCTCTCCCAACGAGATAGAACTAATCAAAATTCAGTTATTTAAACAAAAAATAACGTCCAAGAAGCCTGTAGTAAGGTTACAAGCTATCTGCACATCTTATTAGCAAAATGTAGATTCTTAATGTTTCACCGGAATGCTGGGTTTGAAATCACAAGCAATGGTTGTTCAGTTTTGCTCCTGACTCCTTCATAAAGGTCATCTTTTGTCAAGCTGGATAAGAGGCCACACAGTACAGGTTTCTGTCCTCTCAAGGAACTGGGATTTTGACTTTGGTAGCCAGTTCCTGTGTTCACAGGACTTTTTTCATTCTGGAATACTAAAAAGAGTTCACAAAAATCTTGCAGCAGGTGAAACAATCAACAAATCTCAGGAATGGCTTTAGGTTCTCTGAAGACAAGAGCCAGAGCATCGACCTCCGTGAAAGCAGGACTGGGAATGGGGGGCCCTCTGGATGGAGATAGCAGGTGCAAGGCTCTGTGGCTGGGCAGCATCAAGGGAGACTGCAGTTGAAATCTCTCACTCACTCACCCCCAGAAGGAGATATATGCTAATCAGGACTTTACACAAGATTCATTTCTGCCATTATCTTAAATTGTAGCAGGTACAGAGAACTCCTACTGTACTAACAAGTAGGGTGACACAAAAAGTTGACAGATTGGAAGATTACCAGAGAATAGGCTGCAAACAGCTCAAAATAATTCAGTGCTTTCCATTTACTTGGCTTTTAAAATAAGCATTTCACTGCAAGCAAGTTTAAGTGTACAAAATTACTGCCATTAAAAGAGAAGGTATGAAAAAAGGGAAGTATAAAAACCTGGTAAATACATTTGAACTAACAGATCTATAACACACAATGAAAGTTTATACAGCTTGTAACATAACTGCTAGAGGCATTTCAATTTAATAGGCATATTTATCCAGGAATGTATTTAACAGAAGAAAAACGCCAGAGTTAGACTGAAAAGGAAAAGCATTGTAGGTCACTATAGAACACATTCAATTAATTTAATCATTGTACTTTTACTTAGATATTTTGCTGCATATGTACATGTGATAACAACTATCTCCAAAGCTTTTGCTGAAGTTCTCTATGCAAGTACATATGGTTTTACACTAAACAAAGTGTGAAGGTTATTTTCAAACGCTAACATTTCTGATTATTAGTGAACGTTGTACACCATTATGATTTCTAGATATATGTCAAACAAAATACTGCAAGATACTTTTTCCTTGGAAAAGTAATTTCTGAGATTACTGAATCATACAGCTAAATTTCATGCAATCAGTAAACTATCTTACAACTTGAAATCAGAAACACACACATAAATAACACATGAAATAAGTAAACACCGCATATTGTATTCGATAATCTTTCATTTTTCTTTGATATATTCTTCCCTTTCAGAGGAAAAAAAAAAGAATCTCCATCCAAAGCTGTACAATATTTAGCATTAAAGGCAGCATCCATCAACAGTATATTCAAGATTATGGTACCAACGTTTAGCTGAGCAGTATTTCAGAATTGCCTATGAGTACTTTACCATGCACCTGTATGCCCTAAAACAATCACAGGCAATGCTAGTAAAAAAATCACTGAAGAGCAGAAAAAAACATAAAAGGGGGGGCATCAGAAAACATGCAGGGGGGAGAAACATGTAAAATTAAACCCAAAAAGCCCGAGACAGTTAGTAACGGAGTGTATTGGGTTTGTGTGGCCAGGTTTTGGTAGTGGGAGGTTACAGGGGTGGCTTGTGTGAGAAGCTGCCAGAAGCATCCTCAATGTCCAGTAGAGCCAGTCCCTGGTGGCTCGAAAAATAGACGTGCCACTGGCCAAGGCTGGGCCAGTCAGAAATGGTGGTAACGCCTCTGTGATAACAGAGTTAAGAAGAAGAAGAAATAAAAGTTACTGCACTGATGTAATTGTGGCTAGAGAAGAGCAGAGTGAGAGTATGTGAGAAGAACAGCTCTGCGGACACCAAGGTCAGTGCAGGAGGGGCAGCAGGTGCTCCCAGCCCTGGAGCTGGGATTCCCCTGCAGCCCGTGGTGCAGCCCATGGTGAGGCAGCTGTGCTCCTGCAGCCCAGATCCATGGGAATGCAGAGATCCACCTGCAGCCTGTGGGGGAGGAGACCCATGCTGGAGCAGGTGGATGCCTGACAGGAGGCCATGACCCCGTGGGAGGCCTGTGCTGGGGCAGCCTACCCTTGAAGGGCTGCACCCCATGGTGGAGAACTGTTACCCATGGGATGGACTCACACCGGAGAAGTTCATGGAAAAATATCTTCTGTGGGAGGGACCCCAGGCTGGAGCACGGGAAGAACTCCTCTCCCTGAGCAGAAGGAGAAACAACCTGTGATGAACTGACCATAACCCCCACTCCGTCTCCCTGTCCTGCTTTGGGGAGGACGTAGAGTTGAGAAGGAGGAAGGGGTGGAGGTAAGGTGTTCTAAAGTCTGCTTTTACTTCTCATTATCCTGCTCTGATTTTTTTAATAATAAATTCAAATAATATCCTCAATATGAGTCTGTTTTGCCCATGACAGTATTTGGTGAGTGATCTCTCCTGGTCCTTATCTCAATCGAAGAACTCTCTGTTATATTTTCTCTCCCCTGTCCAGCTGCAGAGGGGAGTCAGAAAGCAGCTTTGGTGGCTGTCTGGAATCCAGCTGAGGTCAACCCAATACATGGAGGCAAATGCAAGATTTCCATTGGCAAGTGCTACAAAAGAGAAAGATGCCAAGAAAATCTGGCATTTTTTCTCAGGAGTAGAAAAGCTGGCCAAAAAAAAAAATTAAATATGGATTCTGAGATGAAAGTGGAAGAGATCTATCACTGGTTTATTACTTTAAGTCTTCCCACTTATCCTAAGGCTATGCATTTTTATTTCTTAAGGAGCTGTAACAGGCACAAATTAAAATTTCTCTCCTCTAGCGTGTTCACCTATATACTAAATAAAGTACTGAACAAAGAATCAATAATTTCTTTTCTCTGGCAGAAGAATGAGAAGGATAGACATTATGTTCTTTCCAGTAAAAATGCCACAGTTCAGCTAAGGTATTTAACTGCCACGTAAAAGCTACCATAATATTCACTCCCCTTTCTGGGCTCACATAAAAAGAGACAGCCTCCTCCAAACAGAAAGTTTGATCCTAGACAGACTTTATTATCATCACTTACTGTAATATCACTAGATGCCTCACTCTTCTAATTATACGAGCAGTTGAGTAGAGTATTCTCTTATGCTTCAGTGAAGAGGGGGAAAAAAAATCAGATCCATGCAAAAATTTGTTGTACTGCAACAGTTCAGGGTATGAAGTATTACAGACCTGCAGAGCAGTCCTGGAGCCTGCAGCAGCTGCTGTTTCTCTGTGCTGATCTATCAGCACTGTCTAAACATCAACCACATCACTATATGCATGTTTTTGCTCATGTCTTTATATGTTTGAGTTTTCACAGCAGAATCTTTACTATTTTATATAGCTTGTGATATGAGAAGTGCAGTGATCTGAGCATTCAATAAAGTCGGGTTCTCCGAGCAATGACTCTTAATAAAGGTGCATACTTAATTCTGCTACCTTGTCTAAAAGTTAATGGAGAACCAATTTAAATTTGTCAGTTACAAACTAAGGCTTTTCAGTATATTGAATGAAGTCTGGAAAAGAGTATGTGCCATACTTGAGCACAAGAACTCCTTAAGATGTCTTCACTGTATTTGCTGCTTCCTCTAGAAAGCTAGCTGAGTATGTACAGATACAGTGCCTGTATTTATTAATAGCCACTTTCCATAAAGTTTCACAGCAAATAATTTTTTTATCAATTAAATGTTGCCTACCTTTCTCATTTTTGGAAATTTATCTTCCATGCTGTTTCATAATGAGAATAACAAAGCATTCTATATGTGAAAAGATATGCAGCACACAGTATTAGCTTCTAACTCATCTTCAGACACAGTGACCAAAAAATTGCATAGAGCTCTTTATTTGTCCAGACTGACAAAAGATGTGTCCATTCATAAGTACTCAAGAAATGCTGATATACTGCTCAAGTTGAATGCGTACCTAAATGTAAAAAGAATGCAATGGTTTGTGAACACACTACAAACCTAAGCCATCCAGATAAAAAAGTATCTAGGCTGAATTTAAGACAGAAGCATGAAAGGAATTAAGCTCATTGTGCATTAAAGATGCATCTTTTTAATTAACTGTTTGCTAGGCTCTCCTTAAGCTGTGGCAACCATTACAGTTCCATTATATTTCAGATTTTTGCATGCAGCTAACCTATTATTCAAGCTACCAAAACAAATGTTTTATCTAATATTATATCTGGCATTGTTATAGTGCCATGGCTATTTGCCAGTGAAAAGCAAATCAACGAAACAAATTTAATTTTGTGGTTAGCTGTGCAAGGATGCTGATATCCAGTTCAGTGTTACACTCACACCGTGGTCCTGTTCCAAAAACACCAGCATCACAACACCCACTGAGAGTAATGCACTAAAAAGATTTGAATAGCAGAGCTTGTTTCTAGCAGCCAGGACTTTAGGTCACATGGCATTTTTTCATCTTTCCTACACAACTTAAAGTTGAACTTTTCAGAAAATTAGCTTATGTTGCGTTCTCTCAATGTTTCTAACATTTGTGAATTCAGCTTTTAAATAACCTCTTCTTAAAAAAGCAACTTAAGAAACTTTTCATTCATGCTCATTCAATTAGATTGGTGAAAAATTGGTATCATCAGCCTAAAAAAAACCAGTTGCATAAAACTGTTTTCTAGAGTTCTCTCCTACTCTCTCCACAGCAAGATGCTGAGAGAGTTTGTTGGGTGAGATATATGTAAGTCCTTTCCAAATATCATCCGTGCACCCAGAAATAAAGAGCTTTGAGAATGTAAGGTCACTCAGTTCTTATAGAATAGTACAGAAGCAGGCAGAACAAGTAAGAATTCACACAAAGCTGCACCTGTCATTAGACCAGCTACACCAAGACCAGAGGTCCAAGACTACTGTTTAAAGTATCTGCATCAAGAAAAGAAGGAAAGTGTCACATGCTGGCAGTGTCCCACAGGTCAGTGAAGGCATGTTCCCCATGTTCCCCACTACACCCCTACAGAGCTAGGTACTCAGCTAACTGCAAACTAGCAGACTCAGTCACGTCAGTACAGACGTCTGGTTGTACCAGCCCAGAGCATAAGCACACCCAGATTTCAAGAGAGAAGTCTGTGAGATGCAGCACTACCAGCTGGATAAAGCCAGAGCTGCAGGTGTTGGAAGGGATTTGCTCTCTGTCAGGAGAGATTGCCTATTTGCCCTAAGGCCCAATCCACACCTGCGCATGGCCAAAGCAGCTGGGAAATGGAACTACTGGTACAGAGATGCAGCAGCTTTGTTCAACGAGAACAGGCTGCTCAAAGCAACTGGGAATCCTTGGAACGCACTTCAGATTGCCTGTAGTGCATTTTGGCTAGATTACAGCAATACATTTGTGTACACTGGTATTTGTCTTTTGCTATAGCAACATCCATTTTTTTCCACTGTCCACAGATCACTGGAAAGAAATGGGGTGAGGCTGATGCATGGCATGGGCAACACACAACCTGTAATACTGAGCAATCCTGAGTCTACAGTGAAGGAAGGAGCTTCCTTTCTCTCCAACAGTCTACAATACAGAGGGCTCCGATGGAGTATGCACTGTTAGTGATTTGAACTCTACTTATGAGCCAGTTTTCACTCGCAAGGATAAAATGGAAGGAAAATAGCATGAAGCTAACAAATAAAATTATTTACCAAAAGTACTGGGAATGGGAGATTGATAGAAGATGATTTTCAAAGCTTCCTTGGCACAAGTTACAGTTATACTGAGGGTTGTTCGGTACTTTCAAAGACTGCTACCTGTAAACTTTGCAGAGGGCAGTAATCAAAGGCAAAAGGACATTCCCCAGTGGAGACTGAATGGAGACAGTCTACTGGAAGCTAGATCAATGTGTGACTGTTAGCCTAAAAGTTGCCATAAATTACAACTAGTACTATAAAAGAATAACAATAAAATGAAATCACGAGGTGGGCCTGATTCTGACTTTCAACATGAGAGCAGTATTTTCTGTATGTCAGACAAAACACTTGCAGAAAGCTGTCTAAGAAACAAAGACAGTTAATACTACATGGGTTTTTTTTCCATCTTCACTTTCCTTGTCCACTCAGCCACACTAAGTCTCTTCATGCTAGAAACAAGCTTTCTGCTTTGTTTTTACAGTGTCCAGAGCATTTAAACACCAGGGTTATATGAACACAGAATTCCTATTTTTACAAAAGGCTTTCATCTTCCCCTGCTCCCTGTTTTATTTTGAATGTGAAAATTGAAAATACTGCACTGAAGCAAGTCTTGTTAGAAAGAGTAACATGGGCCCTCACAGTGAGAGGACGAAGTTAGAATTTTGCATACAACCAAATATACAGCTGATAACCAAAATGAAAATATCATCTGATCACAAATATCCCAAGATCTACAAACCAATTAAATTTCCTGCTTTAACATGTGATGAACTAAGATTCAGAACAACGAAGCACTTGCAGACAGAAGCCCAGCTGTCTTCTGCCTTCCTCCTTCATCCAGCCCCATACTGACTTTACCCTGCTGCTCCATGAAGATGTAACTACAAAAGCTTAGGTCCTGATTATGTTTCCATTATGAAACAAAGAGGTGAAAGTAGTCAAGCAGTGTCAGATTTGCAAAGTGTTGGGTGTCTGCTCAAGTGAGACAGCAATTATAACAGTGCCGGCTTTTTTGCTGGGATCTAAAGTGGTTGTTGGTGCTGTTCTCTATTTCTTTTCCTTTCCCATCAGTTCCTTTCTGTCACTATGGTGACAGGAAATCTGTAACACAGCTGCAAGGGAGGAGAAAGGGGGAGCATGCTCCAGCTGAGAGGGGCAAAGTGACTCAGCAGGTAGGGAGCAAGAAGGGAAAAATGATGCGCAGTAGGGAAAGAGGAGAAAATAAAAGGCCACAGTGCTTCTTTCTGTAAGACTCATCTATTAGAGGATAGGATGCTCAACAAAAATATTTGCCACTGCAGTAATTTAAAATAAAACAAAAAGCAAGAAAAAAAAGAGATGAAGGCCCTAATTCCCTCTCCTCCTACTAGACATACTATCACCTGACTACCGAACTTACTTTAACCAAATTACTTTTAGACTTAGGGATATGTAACAAGAGGAGATTCAGTTTGAGACACCAATTGTAGCACAGAGGAATAAGAAAAGCTGACGGGCAAGAACCACCACAGGAAGTGAAGGTTAACGGCCAGAGTCAATGTGTCTCATTAAAAATGTACTTGTTGGCAAATTCTTACTCTGCTTAAGCACACATCTGCCCTCTGGGATCCAACCCAGCATTCTCTTTCCTTTGTTAAAAAGTAAAGGCATAAACTAGGTGTATTGGTTTTGCATGGCCTGGTTTTTGGTAGTGGGCGGGGGCTACAGGGATGGCTTCTGTGAGAAGCTGCCAGAAGGTTCCTCAGTGTCTGGCAGTCAATCCCTGGTGGCTACAGAGATGGACATGCTGCTGGCCAAGGTTGACCCAGTCAGAAATGGTGGCAACAGCTGTGATAACATATTAAAGAGGAAAGAAAAACAAAAAGTAGTGGTGCAGTTTTAATTATGTCTAAAGAAGAGCAGGGTGAGAATATGTGAGAGGAACAGCTCTGCAGACACCAAGGTCAGTGCAGAAGGAGAGGCAGGAGGTGCTCCAGGCACCGGAGTAGGGATCCCTCTACAGCCCATGGTGCAGCCCATGGTGAGGCAGCTGTGCCCCTGCAGCCCATGGAGGGCCACAGGGATGCAGAGATCCACCTGCAGCCTGTGGGGGAGGAGCCCACGCCAGAGTGGGTGGATGCCTAGAGGAGGCTGTGATCCTGTGGAAGGCTCATGGAGAGAGGGGCCCTGCTCCCAGGCTGGAGCAGCCTTGAAGGACTGCGCCCCGTGGAAGAGTGACCCACACTGCAGCAGTTTCGAGAGGACTGTTGTTCGTGAGGTGGACTCACACTGGAGAAGTTCATGAAGAACTGTCTCCTGTGCGAGGGACCCCGCGGTGCAGCAGGGGAATGACTCTTCTCCCTGATCAGCAGGAGAAGCCACGAGTGGTGAACTGACCAAAACCCCCACTCCCTGGCTCCCCTGTGCCACTGGGGTAGGAAGTACAGCTGGGAAGGAAGGAGGGGTGGGGTGAAGGTGCTTTTAAGGGTCTTATTTTACTTCTCATTATCCTGCTCTGATTTTGTTAATAATAAATTCACTTCATATCTGTAGTAACAGCCTGTTTTGCCCATGATGGTATTTGATGAGTGATCTCTCTCCCGGTCCTTATCTTAAACCCATGAACGCTTCATTAAATTTTCTCTCCCCTGTCCAGCTGCAGAGGGGAGTGCGTGGCTTTGGTTGGTATCTGGCACACGGCCAGCATCAACCCACTACACTAGGATTAGGGGTATGCTGTTTTCTGCGCTACAGAAACATAAAGGAATGAGAGCATATTTCAAAGGTGCATTTTTATTATTGAAATACTTGAGGCTTTTTCAGAAGCATGTAGAAACTAATACAGCATCTAAATGAGTACTTTATTTACAGTTGTAAAAATACAAATCAAGGATCTTTAATAAACCATTAGCATGCAGCCATGGCTAAAGTAAAGCATCACCAGTGTATCACATTACCAGTATTTTTTTTCCCTTAATATATTTTCAGCATTTACACCTTTTCCTAACACCACACACAAATTTGAACTAAATATCTGGGGCAGAATTCTTTGCCATCTGGCTTCCAAAGCCATTTTCCTGAGGGTTTTTGGGGAGGTTTTTTTTTTGGAGGGGGGTTTGTTTATTTGTTTTGTTGTTTGTTTGTCTTGATGGGGTGTCTACCAACATCTCAGAAACTATCATGAGAAATACTGAAGACTTCAGTGACATTAAAAACTCCTAATTTGTACCATGCATTCTGCAATAGTCCCATATGTTAGTGAATATATTGGCATTTACAACATGGAAATAGTTACAGATAGTGGTAGTTAGAAATGACTGGTTTATACATTGTATATAAACCTAAACCAGTGATTCACCCTTACAGCTTAAACTGATAGCCCTGTCCTGTGCTTAAAAACCTCAGTGGACAGCAGTGAATTTCTTGGTAAATTCCACACTCACCTCCAGGAGGTTCAGACTTGTTTGCTATGAAATCAAGAGCAGTGATTACTCCATTCTAGCTGGCTTCTTGACAGACGATGGGATTTGTCTGTAGCACCGCTCCAGGACACTGGTAGTCTGGAGATGTTTTCCTCTTAGTGCCTGCCGAAGCTACACCTTAAATGTTTATAATTTGTATCACATCGAGTACACTAGAAAGATTTCCAACAAGATGTGGTCACACTAGTCAGTTAGCTTTTGCAACACAAGTGCATCAATAAGCATCTTCAAGCATATATTTAATTCATTAAAATTAAGTATGATAAAAGTTAAGCACATAACTAGAATTCTGGACAAGTCTTGAATCAGGTGTCACTTCAAACAGGAAATTTTCTCCTGTTCAGATAGAAAAGGAATTAAAAATTTTCCAAAGTAGTAACTTCCAAAGAAGTTGATTTAGGTCTTTCTTAACTTTTAATATAATTCCAGTGATGCAATCAACCCATAACAATGTCAGTGTAAATACAAACATTACTAGCTCTAGATTTTTGTCTTTTAAAAAATTAAGCCAGAGATAACAAATCATTAAATACTTTATCTGAACTCTGAAAATAAAAATGCTTACTTATTCAATTTCAGAAAGAAAACTGCGGTGATTTTATCTATTAAAGAATGTCATTGCATCTATCAACATATACAAGGTCTGCCGAGAAGATATTGAACGAAAAGATACCTGACATGCTTCAGGTCATGCTACCAGAATTGTTCAGCTATAGCTGTCCAACATCTCTATTTGTTTGTGGCATCTTTCACTGTAACTGATTCCAAAATGTCAAGTACAGTTAAGCTGAAGAAGAAACAGGCTGCAGAGAAGAAAGTTCCTTAACCTCACAGACATCTCTCCTTCCAAGTTATTGATTAATCTATAAACACCACAACATTTTGAAAAGGCTTATAGTAACAGCCTCAACAGAGGTGTCATTGTTGCTGTAGCTTGCTTTCTGATGATGGCATACACATGAGAGTTCCTGAAGCTGCTGATGGCTCAGACAAATCTGCCATTCACAAACTAGGAGTTATACTCTAATTTCTGCAAGGACAAAGCTAAACTACAGAATATTATCACCTATAATTTTATTATGCACAAATATATTGTTTTAATACTAAACAGTGACATTCAGACTGGCAGAGGATTAAAACCGAACACCCAAATTCATCAATAAAAATTTATCAATAAAAATTTAAAAGTGACTTAGCCTAACTATTAGAAATACAAAAGAGCTCAAATTACCATATAATCACTGCTCCCTCCTTACTGAATTATTGAAACCAGCTTTGTAAAGTAATAACTCTTTCACAAATAAGTTTTCAACCTGCAAGTCCATGTCCATGCCACCCTTACTAGAAAAGGAAAGACCCATGCTGACAAATCTAAGAAAAGGAGGAAAGAGAAGCAAACTTCAAAGCAGGAGTTACAGAAGTAGCTGAAAGCAGAGTAGTAAAAATTTTTTTTCAGCAAGTTGTAAGAAAAATCTACACATCTGTATATCAATCACATTCACCTATTTAAGCTATGAATTGAAATAGGATTTGGTGCATCCGTGTTCCAAAACACTGTTATACTAAGTTAAGAGCTGTACTGAAGCATCTGATGTGGTACTGCAGCATCTTCCATTATTCAGGCATACTTAATGAAGTTGTAAACTAGACAGGATTTTTATTCATAGGAATCCTTTTATTAAAAAAATGAACAAAAGTGGAAAGAATTTTATTATTTTTAGTTTTTATTATTTTTAGTTTGCAAATGTGGAATCCTTACTCCCAAACTGCCACAATTCCCTCAATTTGTCTTTTTATAAGCTTTGGATATTCATCACCGAAGTTGCCACAAGACTCTGGACAGTCAGTGCAGGAGCAGCTGACAGGAGGCACTATAACACAACCTGATACGCAGGAGGTTTTTTCATAGCTTTTTCTCTCAGATATAAGATTCAGAAAAGCAATTGTAAGTGTTCTTAAATTCCTTTGTTTTCAAGAGAAGTTGAGTCTATGTCATGTTGAGTTCCTTCCGGAACTCTTTGATTTAAAATAGGTAACAGTAGTCATCGAGCACTGTTAAACATTTTGATTTACAGTTAAGAAGCACTACACAAACAATGTTTATTGCAATATCACCGAGATAACTGTATATATGGATGAATTGATGTGGAATTAGAAGCAGAACAATTTTTTAATGAAGTATTTCTTGTAACTTTTTTCTACTGTCACACCCTCTGATTAATTTGAAAACATCTCCAAAACACTGATACAGTAGTAGTTTCTTCAAGGGTAAAGAAACACAAATATTACACGCAGTAGTGGAGTTTATAGTCTTAAAAAGATGCTGCGAAAAGGGTGATACCTAAAAGAGCTACAAATGTGACTTGAGGATTGAAGTAAATATCTTAGGGCAGTACACAAGTGAACCTCTTTAATCAAAAAGATCGATGGGGCTTGATTACTGTGCTTCTTTGTGGGAAGAAAACACTGCTTAATAGAGACCCTTCATTTCAATGGCGGAAGGCAGAAAAAAGCAATTTCCAAATTATTTCTTTTAATTAAAAAATGAGACCAATTAACTGTTAGCACTAGAAAGGAGTGGAACCTCTGTGACATCTTTGAAATGTGAATAGCTTTTTTTGGTTTAGTTGGGGATTTTTTTTAAATGCAAAGTGACCTCTCAAACAGGTACAGAAGATTAAATTACACAGCCTAATGATTCCTCTAGTTTGAAGGCTACAAAAGATTCATAATGCTGGAGTTTCACAATTGGTGCTACCTACCAGTGGAAAAAGTTTGCTGCTGGCTTTAGCTGCTTAAAACATATTGTCCTCTTGGTGTGCTGAGTATATCACATTCTGTAATGAATCGTATTCCCAACCACTTCCCAAGAATGTAAGTAGTCAACACATGATCCATAGCAGCATCTCGTTAAAAACAAACATAAGCTTAATCATCATTAAGCCTTCCTAAAATGGCTGCCTTAAACTTTAAGTAAATCAAGGTACTACAGACAGGTAAGAGACTACCTGATCATGCTTTTACCAAAATTATCTTTTGCTGATCAGAAAGTCCACACATTTTTGCCAGCAGAATTGAACACAAGAAATGCAGTAGCTTTTAGGAGGCTGGCTAAGGACCCCTCCCCAGTGTTGCTATTCTTCACTGACAATGCTAATAATCCCTGGGATGCATCTCACTCGAATAACTTGATTTACTTTTATGTAAATGAGAAAGACCTCTAAATTCATTCCCTCAGCTTAAACATCTTGCTGCAGCAGTAGTGATTCTTTTCAATATTGCCCTTTCCAACGGAAACAAATAAAAAAAGGAAAAGTTCAAAGGCCAGCTACATTAACAACTTGTGGTTCATCTACAGTTGCAGAGCCTGAGATTAACAAGAAAATTTAACTAGGTGAGGAATTGTCCCACAGAAGTACCACTTTCCACATTATTTCAGACTTGCCAGTTGTCAAAAGGTAGGAAAAAACCCCAGTTGCTTGCTTCTGTTGCTCCAACTTTACTTCTCAACATGAGAATGAAGCATCTATCTAAACTGGATTCTTCCCCCTAACTAGAACTCTGCCTCATCACATACCCATTACAAGGCTGGACAAAGTTCATCCAGGTCTTGCTGCTGTCTAAAAACAGGTTTCACCAAAACTGGGTAGGTTGTTATCAAGATAGCAACAACAGGGTATTATTAGAAGAATACTACATTGTGGTTCAAAAAATACAAAGGAAAAATGATTGAGAGTTGAAAAGAACAAAAATAATGGGTTATGAAATTAAAAATGAAAAAAATCCTAAGAATATTTTTCTTTGAATTCTGTTTTTTGCTCCTGCAGGTGCCCTCAACTACTGCATATTCCTGAACGCCTACATGCGCAGTTTTTATTTTCTGCAGTCTCTGGGTGAGGAATTTGATCTGCCATGAGTCTAAGAAACACCAAATACCATTTTGTGATGATACATAAAAATACGGTTTTAGTATTAAAGCAGAGACAAATTATAATCCAACACACCATTTTGTGCACGAATAAAATAATTTTATGTTATATTCTATTATCATAGCTTCAATTCCAGTATCCAAGAAGAAACATCATCAGAGATATAAAATCAAACAGTTTATCTTTTAGAGGGAATAAGGTTAGCATTCATATAATTTTTAGCATTCAATAATTTTTAGCATTCATACTTTAATGCAAGATAGTGTTTCCTACTGTTTTACCTGTCTTGAAATACGAAGCAAGAACCCCACAATTTTACTTCTTTTTATGAAAGTAAAAACCAAACCAAAACTACTGCTTCCCAGAAAGTTAAAGAACACACAGCTTAAGTTTCCTGGATTCTCCTTTCATATAGAACACCTTTTTAAACATAATGGTGTATTGTGCCTGTTGTACGAGGGTCAGAACCAAATCATGACATAAGTACAATCCAAGAGTCAGTGAGAAGTGGATTTATTTATTAATATAAAGAGCTATTTTTTACTTTTATGTGCTTGAATGTCATAAGGTCATCGGTCCTTTGGCCATCCACCTCTCAGGGTGATTGGCTAAGTTACTACAACGCCTTATAGAAAATATTTGTGTAACAAGTCCACAGGTGCATGATAAGGAGAAGTCCCGTTAGAGAAACATCTTTGCTGTTTACATAGCTTCTATGAGAAAGAACAGCTTCTCTCAGAATGCAAGAAGCTGGAGAATTCCTCTGCTGAAAGCTTTTCAGTATCCACAGTGTATCTTTCAAGTGACTACTCTTGAAGAAATACTTCTCAATAAGTGGATAATAAACTAATTTTGATCTGTGATTTAAGAACTTTAAGCTAGGAGAATACTGAGTTTATGACCAGAATTTGATAGATGATAACATATCTGTAGCTTGAACGTTACAGATTTTAATGCCTTTGCCAAAAGTACAGTCTACTGCTAAACAAGTTAGCAATGCATTAACATATACCAGGGTCAATACGAAACTTGTGTGAAGAACAATAGAAATTATCTGTATCATTTCCTCCCTTGGCTATATAATTCTTGTTACTCAGTGCAGTCAAAAGAAGGCTGGCATGATCACACTGTCATAGTGACTCAATTCATCCAAAACAGTCAAGGGAATTTTTAATAATTAGATGCCCAAATCTAATTTATTATTCTAAGAATGCTGCATAAATGTAATTTTCATTATTTTCTTGAAAGACAAGAAGGACTCTCAGATTTTTCTTCTCATTACTACAGGTTCATCAATTACCTGCTTACATGAAGAAAACAAATTTGAAAGAGCAGCTTTATTCTCCCCATCCCTGGGAAATGTACACGAGAATCACACAGGGAAGCAGAGATGCTTCATAAAGCTTTGAATCCTGATGCCATTAGTCATTCACGCATCATCACAAGGTGGCTGAGTAATGTTAACGGCATAATTGTTCACAATTTATTTGACACAACAGAGAAAAGTATTTAAAAGCATTTGAAAAAATATTTGAAATGCTAAAAACAACATGCAGAGACAGATGGAGAAAGACATACTGCAATATTCACTGCTCCCCCCTCCTTGTTCAGAAGCTATTCTGGACAACATTAATTTCATCCTGACAGTATCAACCATAATGGAACTAGCAGTTTAAAAAACAATAACAATGGACAAACCCAAACATATTTTAGAGCTGACAAGAAATTATTTAATTTTATAATTTTAATCAACTTTTAAACCATTCCTCAACAACAGTTGATGTCGAAATTTATATTTTATTGACTGAGTATTTCATTCTTCCACAGATTAATTCAACACAATGAAATGTCAGCCATGGCACATCTATTCTTCTTGATAATCTTCTTATATTAATTCAGACAGACTCAGATTTGGTTTTCTTAATTTATTGAGAGGACATAGCAAATCACAGTGATATATAACTGAAAAATTTAACTCCTACAATAGAGTCATATTATTTTCATGTGACATGTTTGATAAACAATGAAATTATTTTTTGAGTCAGATTTCTTTTTGTTTGAATTTCCACATCATTCATTTCCCTTAGTTCTGGGCCAAAAGGCTAGAAAAGGATAGCACAGGAACCTTTTCTTACCCAGTACACAAAGCTCAGTTTCTTAGGAAACACAGTGGAAGATTACCTGTTGCCATTCAAAATAGATCATATAGATAGTATCAGGATTAAAACAATGAATACACCAGGTCTCAACTTCACCTGATGAAGCTGGACCTTGGCGAATACCTGGGACAATTCTAAACAAAACAGATTTATTTTATATATATAAAATATTCATATACACAGTCAAGCATGCGCCCTCTTTTTCCTACAGTGTCAAAGGTTCTCATTAGAACTTTCCTTTATCCCTTTGAAACATAAAAATCTTAGATTTTAGATATTTCTTAAGAATTTGCTTTATTAGAATTAGTTAGAACGAGTATAATGGATAGATTAGATTCAGCTGAGGATAATTAAGTTAATAATTGTTTAAGAAACTAGGCTTGAAGTAGTTTTGACTAATTGTTTGTCATCCTATGTTTGTACAGATGTATCTGTAACAAGAACCAGAGAACTTACATCAAAAGAGAATTAGACAGTTATTAATTTCTCTATTTGAAGTACCCATCCAAGGATGGTAGAGGACAGAACGGAGTGTGCAAGGGTCATTCTACTATTGTGAAAGTTCAAGAGGCGAGAAGTTCATCTGGGAGGTAGACTCCGAAAATCTTCCTCTAGACCCCTGGAAAGACCCCAGACCCATTTTAAAAGAGTAACTGCGCATGCTTAATGATATATTAGCTAATTATAATACGAAGCGAGGAATGGGAGGTATTTATGTTATGAATATGTATTTGTATCTTAAATATTTAGAACTTTTGTAGATAAATAGACTCTGTATTGTCTTGCAAGCTGGCATCGCGTCTTTGGGAGCTATCCTGCATGTCCTCGGCCGATTAAAACATACACTTTCTAACTACTTTGTTAGAGAGTCTTTGTCCATTATAGTTGGATATCGATACTAGATCTATATCCATAATTTTATATGAATCACCTTCAAATAAGATCTAAATAAGTGATATACAACTAAATCTAGGTGAGCAAACTAAGTAATCCATGGTGTGACTGCCTAAGCTGCTCCTTTTATATTTTATGAACACTGCCTGAAATCACAGACTTCAGCCTGCCATAGATTTTATGTATATGCTTAAATGACATACACATGAGTGAAGTTAACCATGTCCCTCAACTCTGCAAGATTAGCACAGGTCTCCCATTCTTCAATCCATATTTCGACAAAACAAATAATAAGGGTCTAAACTGAAGCAAGAAAGATCTAGCATTAAAGTGTAGTGAAACACTAGAGCAAGTGAAAAAGGGAATGTAAGAAAAATCTCCCTACAAGGTGGAGAAATTTATTAAAAACCACCTTAAATACCTGGCAAGAATGACATCCATAGTCAAACCTACCTTGCAAGGAGAATCATAGACTCAAACCCTTCACTTCAAACTCATTTTTTCTTGATTCCATGACAAAGTGCAAAGTCAAATAACAAACTGATCCAAAAATAAGTCTCCCAAAATTCCAGATCCTTGGTTAACTGCTGAAAAAGTAGCTAATATCCAAAACTTCCTGCTCCTGAACAGTGAAACTGGGATCAGCTAGCAGAGCTCTCCATCCAACAGTCAATACTGTCACCAAGCAACATCAGAACTCCACTTACTGCTATCATGGTTGAGTACATTTGTTTTGAAATACTAAAGGAAAAGATTAAATCTAAAAAAGGAGCAAGTAAAGCCATTGTACAATATTCTATCCACTGTAAAACCAGACAGGTATTTATATGACTCTAAAAAGAGACAACATAACTCAATCCTAAATTCTGTTCTGCTTAACTGCTTTACAATATATCAACATCTAATATGCACCACACATAATCTGATTTATTCATAGATTTTAAACAGCAGCTGAGTAAATTTACCACAGAAGTTCCATGTTAATGCCTTAATAAGGATGCATCTCAGTTGCAGCAGTGTTCAGTCTGTATTCTAGTGTTTTATTTAAAAGCAACTTAAGTCCCTGTATAAAACTGAATTTACCTACAAAGTATTATGAGACTTCATTTAGTCTTATCAGCAAAATACAGAAGAGAAAGCATCCCTCTAATACCTGAAAGAAAAGTACATCAAATAATAAACAGAAATTATATAGCATGGAGGCAGAGAAACAGTGCTTCAAGATCAGAATAAGCAGTTGGAATCTGACATGCTGGGAAAGAGAAATCCAGCGAACCGTCCACGGACAGTTGTGCAACTAAACAAATTTAAGGGTAGCCTTGAAACAGCTTCTGGATTCCAAACACGAATCCTATCTAACAGAGGAAAGTGCACCCTAGAAGCTCTAAATTAGAACATCTTTCCATTCATAATCCAAAAACTATCAAGATCTACTCTTAGGTTACTCTGATAAAGTTACTTCTTTGTCACCCAAAAAATGGTCTTTAAACCACTGTACACCAAGGAAGAACATTCTTCACGCGCCATCAGTCATGCTGTATTTTGCTTCAGTTCCTTGAGCTACTTGGATAGCATTACTTGTATTCAGATTCTGAATGGAGCTCAGAACAGACTGTAGACCCAATTTCCAAGCTGAAAATTCACCCCTGTGGGTACTGTTTGCAAGGCAAGCAGCATTTGCCTTCTATATCTGCAAGTTATATCTCAGGTTTTTCTTACATTTAAGGCAGTCTCCAGGCTGAAATTGATAGTGTAGTTTAATAACCGCTGCTTGTCAGGTATTATACTTCAGCTGCCTTACCTGGGTATCTTCTTTGCTGTAGAATGCCCCTAGCAGCAAATGACAGTAATACATAACTTTGAACAAACATACATTCACAGAACACAGCAACTGAAAAACTAAATGAATTTGTCTTGTCTAAGCTTAGGACTTCTTTCTAAAGACAGACAGAATCAACTGAATTCTGGCAACACGATTCAGAAGACCGTGTATTTAAACGAGATCAACTTAGAACCCATTTTACGGATTCTGTGCTTCTTGTCTTGTATTCTTTGACAACATGAAATAATGTTTCTGAAGTTACACGGTCAGTTTCTCATCAGAAAGCCTCTCAACACTAAAGGATTGATATCTCCCCACATCAATGAGTATCTGTTCTGAGAGAGGCAAATTTGAATGGTTGTTAAACCTTTACCCAATTCCTCAGAACACCAAGAGTAAGACAGTAAAACAGCTTTATCTAACATTTATTCTTAAAAATAATATGACTGTAAGCAGGCATAATATGAATATGCATGTCACTTGAGTGGGAGGAGCTAAAGACTTTGTCCTCAGTTAGACTTTGAATAAATTCATTAAGATCCGTGGCACTGCATGGCTGCAACCAAATGTGAATCTAGTCTAGAAACCTGAAATGACGGAAATGACCCCAAAGGGATGTACATCCTTATTTTGCTTATGTTGCAAGACAGTGACACCCACTGGCAGCAACAGTTTAAATAATTAATTGTTGCAGTCTAAATCTACTAGATAAGAGTTGCTAAGAAGTTTCCCTTGAGAAAAATTCATCACAGTAACAACCATACAAACTTACCTGTTGAGTCAGCACTACTGCCTGAGTTTTCAGAAACTGCATTACTAAGAGCATCTGGAGTAACTGCAACATAATCCTCTGGAGGAAGATCCACTGTGTAAATTCTTTTTGGAGATGTAACTGTACCATCACTACCTACAAAACAGAAAAACCAAAGGACCTGGCTCAATATTGGTTTCACTGCAGATTTTCCCAAATGTTTTCCCAACTACAGCAATAAGTGATCTTGACAATCCTTACAGAGGGTCAGGTGTTGAACACTGAAATTATCCTATGACCAAGAGAACTGCACCAAATTTCGCAGCAGCCACAAATAAACAAATACTTCATGGGTTAGTTCTTTCCACCAGAAGCATTTTTTTCCCTCGTATCAGGCAAATCTTCTGTTCTATCTTCATAAGAAGCTTCCACTTATAGTGATATTTTGAGACTCTAAACATCTTTCCCCATTCAGCATGAGCAGACACTGTTTCTTTAAAAAAAAAGTTTAAGAACTGTTCCACAAAAGATGGATGGATGGATAGATACAAGCTTATCATGAAGTGCCAGAAGCAACAGAAAAAGAATCACAAAACCGTAGTTTGCCCATTAGCAACTTTTTAATCACAGCCTATGCTTTTCTGAAGGGTGCAAAGATGAAGGGAGTTTGAAAGTCACACTTGACTAAGCCTCAGCAGTGCCTGCCCAAAAAGACTCACCTCCTCCTGCTCTACTTCTTTCTAGGGCAGGAGGGGAAGTGCCACGGGCCAGCTTTCCAACTATTTCATTGTATAGGAAAATATTTGTGCTGATGGCAGCAGTCTGTTTTTGTAAGATTTCTTTCCTCTTTGAAAGGTATTTAAAAATACATGCAAGAGCAGCAGTAGAAACTTCTCATTTGCTCACCAGACAAGAAGTAACTGTAGGAGTGACTGAGACACATCTCTGCTCCAGTTACACGAAACCAGACTGAATTTCTTTTGCACAGTAGTGACAACAAAAAGAAAGAAGACACAGTGAGAAAAAAGCCTTTCCAGAAGGCCAGGATGTCAGGGTGTCTCCAGATGTTGCAACGTAGTTTTAGATGGCTCAGTGTGGGGTTGTTTTTGTTTTGATTTGTTGGTTGTTTTGGGTTTTTTTTGGTTAGTTTTGGTTTTCTTGGTTGTGTTTGTTGTTTTGTTGGGTTTTTTAACACTCAGCCAGCTCCATAAGTCAGCACAGACACAGCACCAGCCTTCTCTTCTTCAGGGCAATTTGTCCCTTTAAAACACAGACAGAACTGTTAAAATAATATACAATAAAAACATCTTTGGCAGGTGGACACAATCAATGTCCTTACACCACAAACTTGCTAGAAGATCCCAGATGATCCAAGTCTATCACTGAGGTGCAGCTACCTGCAGCTACAGCTGGACTAATTGCTAAACGTTTAAAATGCAGTTGTGTCTGATAGATCTCTAACAAGAATTACTTCTATATTTCTAATATGCAATTTTACTATGCACTGACATTTCTCAGATAGCCTACTTCAAAGAACATAAAGTACATTTCTGAACGTTCAAAGTACTTCTGAAAATGCCACAGCTGTTTTCATCATCATGAGGTAATAAATTTGCTCTGAAAACACATGAGAATATTCTTGGTTTTTTCTTGAACAAGCCAGAAAATTTCCACTGATATTAATGATACTTACTTTAAGGGATAATAAAGGGAAAGAAATAAATAACACAGAAAAATGAAGAGCAACTATGCGATTTGAAAAAAATCAATTAAAAATTAACATGGAATAATTCTTCAGCAGATTGGTTCCATGAAGATGATGTCAAATCATTGAACTGGCAGTAATTGCATTGATTTTTTTTTCCCCCCTACCCAGGTTGATTAATGATGAAGTGCTAATTAGTGACAGTTTTAAATTATAAGGATGTATAAATGTTTGAGTTATTCCCTTCTGAAGGATTTCAAGAAATCCTTCCCTTCTGAAGGATTTTCAATTTATTTTTATTTAGGTTTTGTAAAACAAAGATGATCAGGAAAACATTAAATCTAATTTACAACAGTCTTGTAAAACTCAAATCTTTTAATCATAAAAGTAGTAACTATAGTGGGATAATAACCTCCCAGACAAAACAGCTACACCAGAATTTGAGGGACCATCTGTAACACACAGTCCTACAAAGAAAAACAGTGAAAACTCTTATTATGGAAATTAATGATGACTCAAAACTATTTTTTAAAATTTCACCTGTTTAAATGGGAGTCTCCAAATTACATATTTATTCACACTGGATGCATTTTTAAGGAGTTTGCAAACCATAAATCAAGCATTAGTCTATGCTAATCCTGTGCAAGTATGTTGAACCAAACTGTTATTGTATCTATGTCTGGATTTTTGCAGCTGGGGGCCATAGTCTCCTTGGAACCCAAAAAGAGATGGGTTGGCAATAAAGTCATAAGCACTGCTGCAAAGCAAATGGCTGAGCTTATAAAGAGGGTTTTTCGATTAACAAAAGCAATCAGATACTAGAGACATTAAAGAATGCTCCCCTTCTATTAGTTAAAAATCATGAATCCCATTTCTGAAGTTTTATTTTATGGAGAAAAACCCCCAACAGCTAAAGGTCACTTAAAAACCCCAAAAAGGAGCAAACATTACTCTTAAAGGCAAACTAAGAATACAGAATAAATGTTTTGAAACTGTTTGTCTTCTGTTCATGTTACCCACACAGAGATCCATGGCATGTAACTCAACCTTGTGCACAGAGTAGGGAAAAGCATCTACATCATGCCATTACCAACATTACATCTCCAAGCACGACAGTTGCTTGGCCAGCTACGTTATCTCTTGCTATACTACTACAAACAAGTATCAGATCTTTTTTGAAGGAGCTGAAGGTAAAGCTTCCAGCCATATAAAATTGCCAATTGCCTAGTCAGTCATCATCTCAGGTAGACACCGTATTTTGTTTTAAGTTTATTTTTCAGCATCTTTAAAAACTTTCCCCTACTTGTAGCTCAGAACGGTAGCTACATAACACTAGAACGGCTTCCAGACTGCCTGAACACAAAGTACGCTTAGGCACACCTCAGACACAGACATGGCCAGGGCACATGTTCATATAATCTTGGTCCTTTGTTCACTGTAAGGCCAAACCCTGGACAGAGACTCAATTACTTCTAGGTTCTGTGGTGGGTTGGCCCCGGCTAGCAGCCAAACACCCAGATACTCACTCACTCTCCCCCCAGCAGGATGAGGGTGGGGTGGCTTACAATGGGGAGAACAGGACTAAGGAACCTCATGGGTCAACAGCAGGGAGATCACAACTACAACAACCTTCCCTCGCTGGCTCTTTTCACTACCAACTTAACTCCTCCCTACCTCCCCTTGCTGCAGGTTATACCAGTGCCTTCAGTGAGATAAGGAGCAGTGCAAGGTGGTGGTGGGGGGAACATTTAAAGTCTCTGCTGCTCCTTCCTTTTCCCCTCACAGGAGTTCTCTGTGGCCTGCCGTCCTTCAGGAACATTTGCTCAACAACAGAGTACTTCCTCCTCCTCTGACCCTAGGGTTCCCATCTCCTTCAAAAAACCGTCATAAACTGAAGTGTACCAAAGGTGATATCAGTGACTAACTGTACACACCTTGAGGGTCCTCCTGAACTGTGGTACTGAAAAATAGGTACTTTTCCAGTTGATCAACATGAAGACATCAAAATTTCCTTCAACAGCATGAACAAATCCAGTGAACCTAAATACCCACCCATTCCCCAAGGTATACTCATCTTTGTTCAGATAATATCCAAGTTCCTGAGCATCAAGCTATTTCAGTCTGCCATGATAAGGTACATTAAAGTAACCTCAGGGACATGAGGTGTTATATTTTGTACAAACAACCTCTGCCCGCAGGTTGACTTAACGCAAGTGTGTTTTCCAATCTCAAGTCAACACACTAGAGTGCTTTACACAAAGACAGATGCTTTTAGCTCACGTAGTCTTCGGTGCAATCAGAAAGTACAATCCTTTTCCATGGAGTGTGTAATTCCTACTGCTTGACCGCAGTCTTCTGCAGGATTCTCTCCCTCTATACTATAGAAGTCACACTGGGTGGGGAAAAAAACCAAAAGAACAGACTCTACCAGTCTACCAGTCACTACAGACTCTACCAGTCACTACTGGTCATTTACTTTATTCAAATGATGACAATCACACACCATCACCCAGCAGTGGAAATGTTGTGCATCTTTGCTGGTGACTGGAATAGTTGATGAATTATTTCTGTAGAAATTCACTACTGCAGGTAGAAACCTGCCTCTCAACATTATGGAAATCCCTTTATGGAGAGCTACTATAGTTTCCTAATTCCTTTAGCTTGTTCTAAGACCTCATTATCCTTACTTTATTGGAATAAACAAGGGGAGTCACTCAAGCCAGTTTTTGGGTGAAGATTAGATATAGATTTCTTCCAAAGATTCTCCATCTTTTTCTAAATTTTTAAAAAAAAAGTTTTTGGAATGGCTTTTGGATATCCAATTTTATCAAATATACAGTTTACTACTGTCATATATTTTATTAGCACCAATACATGAAACAGAATGCTGAAAAAGTTTTTTGTTCTGCAAAGTTCAGAATTTTTAAACTTTAAAATTCTGAAGATGCCTGCTATTCTTTTTTGAAGGACAAATTTGTCAAGTAAAACGCCGAAGTTTATAGTTCTATTCCAAATTGCACAATTACATACATTCAAACAATAAAGTGACGAAAGAAAGAAGTCTTATAATTACACAGATACATGTTGTCCTCTGGCTCAGAAAATCACTCAGCAGCAAACTGTTGGATAACATTGTGGGGAAGCAGTACAATACATTTATTTTATTCCAGTACTCTTTTTTTACAATACTAATGGTCACAACATATTAGTGCAGACAGCAGTACTGAATTTTTTTGATTGACCTTAATTTCTGATATTTTATTCAGCTATGTTTACACAAAAATAAGTCTACTATTCTTTGATGTTCAAGCAAAGTAGGTTTTCACTTCATTCACGGATTTTTTTTTTTTTTTAGAATCCTAGCCATATTACAGAACACTGTTGACACTTCTTAGGGGTATACCATTTGTGCCTGGTAGCATGTTGAAACTCAAGCCAATTCATTACAACTTCCCTCCTGACACTTCACACCCCCAGAAGTGCTTCACTTCATTGAAAAGAGAAAGTCTAGATTACAGAGGATACTAGACTAGAGCACTGAAAGAACAAAACAAAATGAAAAAATCCTCAGAAGTACTTCCTCAACATGGTCTTTTCCTTCAGCTTGATGAAAACCAAAAACTTCAAAAGGAAATTGAGGTCAATAAAGACATACCCATTTTAAAAGGCCCAAAGTTGCGATGGCAAATTCATAAAAACCAAGGAACAAGAGAGTTCATTAATTTCCCTCACTACCTCCCACATGTACACTAACTCTTAGATTTACTTTTTTTTTTAAACCATGTAGAAAGGTTGTATTATAGCTCATTTTATTGGGAGACAGCACTTACCATCATAACTCAGCTTCAGTTTTGCTACATTAGGAGTGGCAGACATTCTTTGTCAGAGAAAAACTGGCAAAAAATGTACAAATCCTTCTTCCTCTTGTTCTCACTCCTCACCTGGGAAAGATGCTTTTGTTTTTTACCCATGAGCCACTCAAATATCTACATTCCCTCGGAAAAAGTAATGAAAACTAAGCACAATACAAAATGAGAGTGAAGTACGGAAAAACCACTGATTGAGGAAATCAAGAAACAGAACACTTTTCAGAGCCGAATCTGACTACAGGCAGATGGCAGATTTAAAATTACAAGATAGCTAATTTAAAAAGCGGTACAAGCAATTTTGCTGTTTTTTGTTTTCTGAAAGTTGAATATAGGAGGTAATGATGAAACAAACTATACAGCTAAATGATACATGTGTTCCATATATGCCCTGGTATATGACTATATGCAATATTTTGATTAGATGTCTAAGAATTCTAGCAGTATAAACAGGAACATAAAGCTATCTTAGCGTTATGTTTAATTATTTCTCCTGCTGAAGATCTTATTTGTTCAACACACTTCTCAAAAGCCAAAACATCCCTGTCAATCAATCATTTTTTTAAAAAAATAAATGTAACAACACTGAATCTAAAAGGCTATGTCTAAGTTGCAATTATTTAATGATCCTCACTGACGAAGTGATTATGTCATTACTGGAACTTACCCGAAACAAACCAGAAAATAAACAGATGTGCTCATCAGAATAAAGGCAAACAAAATTTAAGGTTTTAAACTTCCCTCCCCCCCCCCCCCCCCAACTCACATTCTCTATTCCATAACTCGAAGTTATTGGTAACAGTCCATTCCACATTGGGAACAGTCCATTCTCATTTGCATAAAAAATAATGCAAAGCACAAAAAATATGGAAAATTATTTGCTCAGAACTTAGTTTATAGTTATAAGCATTTATAAGCATTATAGTTATAAGCATTTCCACTTTTCAAATAATTGTTAGAGGGTAGAGTTGATAGGAAAGACAAGTAGAAAGTAAGCTTGTGTAACAGCAGAAAACATGAGATTTGACTCCAAATAACTATGACTTTGACAATGGCAGCTTAAGCAATAAACTCCCCAGTGTAAACAGGAGGAGTGGTGTCTCACACAACCCATTTTGTCATCAATACATTAAAAATTATTTCAAACAGGGAGACAAGGCAGACAGTGAGAACACTAGCACACAATTACTATGCTGCAGCCCAATTCAATTGAGGACTATCAGCCATGCTCTAGTGAAACATGGCCATTTTATCAAGCTCTTAAACAAGCCATTTTTCTGTTTACTTTACCAAGATAATTAGTTTTCTTGCAGCTGACTAGTTTAGGTCTAGAGCTTGTCTAGACTTAGAGCTAAAGCTGCATTTTCCACTCCAAGTAGGCAACTGCTACATACTATTAGATGAGCTACTTGTTAAATTGCTTTGGGTTCTCACAGAGGCCAGCAGCTCTCCCCATGACAGCTAAGCTGTTTGAAATGAGCACGTAGAAGAGAACAATGAGTTAATGTATACACATAAGAACACTGGAAAAGGAAGGAATCTGCCAACCAGCAGCAAACAACCACTCCAAAATCTCATAAACATTGCTAAAGGAACTGGAGACTGAACAACAGAACTGTTTCTGTCACAAACAGAAGTTAAGAGATATTATACATGCAGCCCACTCTGAACGGAGACAGGGGTTTTTTTTGTTTGTTTGTGAGATTTTGGTTGGTTGGGTTTTGGAATTTTTTTCCCTTCTCCCCTAAACTCCAGATTTCTACATTCCCCTAAAGCATGTACCTACCAGCTTGTAAAACTGGCTGGCCACCATTTCCACCACACCTAGCAGGGGCTGGTATCTTCAGCCAAATACTCTGCTCCTGGACACATCTGTCCCATTTGTACAGCATAATGGCACTGTAATGTACCATGTAACGAGAGAATTTTTAAACCCTTGAGAGAAGACTATAAGAGTGTGACAAACACTTTATTGTATAATAATTATAACCTCCATTGCTCTTTAGCTTATTCACAATAGACAGCTTTTCAAAGTAATTAACTGAAGCAAAGCTGAATTGTTTAACAAGTCTCTAGTTTACTGCATTGGGTACTGCTAGAATTTAATTTCTGAACCATATGCGCTTCATCGATTTGATCAACTAAAAGGCAGGGCTGTTCATGCATAGTTTTTAGACAAGTTTTGTCTTCTACGCATTTCTGTCACTAGCTTAAGTTTTCTACAGTAGAATGGCTGCAGGAAAGACAGGATTAGGATGAGGAAGGACACAGTCCTGGTGTCCTAGTGATGATTTAAATGCAGTATACTGTCAGTATCAATAACTTCAATGGAGCAAGTAAGAAAGAGAACACAAAATAATCACACAATTGTACTGAATTTTGACAGGAATTCCTAACATAGGATAACAATGCTGGGATACGTCACATTTGATAAGACATTCATGTTTTTATTTAATGAATACGGAGTAAATTGCATTTTGTCCATTTGTATAGCATAACATGGATTCCAGCTTTTTAGAAAACTAAAACCCATTAGCAGTAACAGCTTAGTATCATTCCTCATTATTTCTTACTTAAATAAATGAAGGAGGAAAAAAAAGATCAAATAAATTGTCTCCACAAGATCCAAAACTCTGGCTAGGCTCTCTGAATTTCAAATTCCTTTTTCAGAATTAGGGAAAATGCAAAAATCAAAAGTGGCACAGCACACTTTATACAGAAAAACTGAACACTATACATTTCATTTGAATGCAATTATCCTTCTTCAGCAACACTGAAATTTTCATTTTTATAAGGAAGATGATAAATACTGATCAGTAAATCCCAAGTCTTTCAAAAAGTAGTTATAATTCTGACCAAGAAAAAGGTCAGAGACTAAGGAGGCCACTTCCTCTTACTAGGAAAGGCTGAGCGAGCTGGGCCTGTTCAGCCTCAAGAAGAGACAGCTGGGAGGGGACCTCATCAATTTGTGTAAGTGTCTAAAGCATGAGGTGTCAGAGGATGTTTCCAGGCTTTTCTCAGTGGTGCCCAGCAACAGGACAAGAAGCAACGGGCAGAAACTGATGCACAGGAAGTTCCACCTGAACATGAGGAAGAACTTCTTTACTGTGCAGTGACCGAGCACTGGAACAGACTGACCAGAGAGGTTGTGGAATCCTGTGCCATGTGCTCTAGGATGACCCTGCTTGAGCAGTGAGGTTGGACCAGATGACCCATTGTGGTCCTTTCCAACCCGATCCATTCTGTGATTCTGTGAAAAAGCCAGTTCTACAATGAGTAAATCTCTAGTTAGAAGCATGCCTCTTTTGAATATATACTGTAAAGCTATTAAAAATAATTAATGTAGTTTTAAAATATCAACAAAAACTAAAGAAATTACAGAACTGCAGACCTCACAAGAAACATTCTTCATTACATCAATCCTTGTTGCAAGTAGATCTGGCCCTAACAAGGGTCAAAACCAAACAAAACCAATCCTTGGGACAAAATTTAGTCAAAGCCCATATCCAAGCAAGCAATTTGTATTTTGCAATGCTCAGTCTTCTGCCAGACACTTTTTTTTTGTAATACAGCAAGTTTTAAAGCATTTTTAATACAGCATTTGGAAGCATATTCACAAAATATGCTTCATTTTGGGAAAATGTTCTCGTATTTGTAGGAGCTTTCAGCTTTCCATTTGCTCCCTTTTAATGCTTTGCCTGCCATAAGACTCAGGTTCATTACACATGTGTAACTTTTAAATGGTTTAAGGTAATAAAGATGGTAATCTTGACCCTCTTCAATTTTACGCTGAAGTAAGAAAAAACTCTTTTATTACATCTTTTGAAATTAAGAACTATAGCTCTTGCAACAGAAGGATCAAGTTCCTCAAGGGGAGAAATATTTAGAAAGTCTTATCTAATTGTCCTGGGGGATAGGAATCTCTGCTTTGGTTACATTCATCTTCTCACTGAGTATTTTGGTAAAATAGGGGAAAAAAGTCTGATTTAGGACAACTATAATCCATAGGGAAGGTATATCTTACTATGCCCTAGAACGGAATTTTTTTTTTGCTATTTCTCTTTTCAAGGAAAAAATATGACTACTCTCCTTTGGGGTCCAGAAAAAGTGTGACACTTCCACATGTTTTCTCCATCCCTAACAGAACTACCACCTTGCTGAAGAAAATGCAAATAGCATTCAGAAGATCACTCTAGCATTCAGAAGTCACAAAGGACAGTGTCCCTCAGAATTTGCCTTCCATCTCCAGTTATTCTGGGTCTTATTGTAAGCTTTGGTTCCAGAACTATGTGAGGAACTTTATGGGATAACCCTGATACAAAATCATTAATTATCCAATATTAAATGAGAACCCATCATTAACACAGGTCCTGATGTTCCATCTACTTAAGCATCTCAACTTCAACTTAATCTCAAAAAAGGCACATAAATGCAAATATTTATAGGACATAAAAGTATGATCTTTAAATCTTATGGACATGTCTCTACTGTGCTTCAAGATGCAGACTTTTAAGGCAATACTGCAAACTGCATTCCAATAAAGATCAGAATCTCACGGGGAAGAAGGTGGTGGTTTAGCTCAGCCGAATTGGTAACAGTATTTTCACAATCTGAAAATAACTCTTAAAGGCAAACAGGACATTGTAATGAGCTTTATAGTAAAACCTGTTATTTAATGCTAGAAAATACTTAAGACTAAGTCAGTTTCTTTTTAAAGAAATCCTCAACTTTTTATTGACACTACATGATTCTTTTAGTAGTATTTTGTAGGACTGAAATAGTCACTTTCAAACTAGGAAAGAGTCAATATCTACAAAAAAAAAAATCCCTCAGTTTCCACTGTTGCTTTCTATTACCCATCTTTGACTACTGCTACTTAAATCATCAGCTGTCTTCCAGTTATGCCCATAATCTTTGTATGTAAGAAGTAACTTAAAACAGTTTATGACAAAAAAATTCAATGTTTTTATGTTTTTCCTTCACCACGGTCACAGAGTTTATAGCTCAAATCTTCCAGCCTATCTCTAAACGTGTACTTTCAGGGTCCAATGCTATAAAATCACAACATGTAAATGCAAGAGCTCCTTAAATTTACACAAAATCACAACCAGAAAAGAATGTCTGTTAGTTTCCCAGATGAGTAACTGATTTATCTTTTTTCCTATGAGTTTATCACCCCAACCCTCTTCAAGGCTTATTTTTTTTTAAGTACTTATATGTTGAACTTCAATCAAGGCAGAACCCTTTCTGTACTACTGCTGCACTTGCATGCCTCGAACAGAAAACAAACTCAGTTATAGTTGGCTGGTTATTACAAAAACAGCCTTGTTGCTCTGCTGTGAAAATCCTAAACACAGACCTGGATTTTTTTGCTCCATGTTCCCTATCCCATAAGCTATATTTTACCTGTATTAGTGTGGAGGGCTGTGAGCCCTCAAGGCTGGAGCTTCCAGCACTGCCTTGGAGAAGCCAGGGATAGCAACTCAGGTCTGGGTCATGGTGAGTTCTCAACATGCCTTGTTCCTTCATGGTTAATAGCCTGTGCCCTGTTGGCTAATGGGTTTCCACCCCACTCCCTGTTTTCCCCATATAAACCGCTGCTTCTACCCCTGACACCAGAGAGCTTTCGTTCCTGGCCTCCCCTTTGCAGGGTGGTTGGACAATAAAGCTACCTCTGTGGAACTGCCACACAAAGGCTCCTGTCTCTCTATCCCCGAGTCTGCCTGAGGTGATTTCACAAAAGCTGAATCTGAATCACAAGAGCTGAAATCACTTGTAGCTAAGATTTGCTACACTTGCTGAAATCACCTGTGGTCTGGGAGGGCTTGCCAAGTGCCCCCGGGAGAGCAGCTCTCTGCCAGATGCTCTCTAGGAAGGTCGCAGGCATACCGGAGCTGGATACCAGCAGCCAGACCCCCCTTCCTGTGACATATTGGGATTCTGAATAAAAAGCTTTTCTTTCGTTATCTTGAGGAACACTGCATTAGGAATCGGGTATAAACAAATCCAGGAGTTATAAATCACGAGGTCAAATAAATTCTCCCCTCACCTCCCACTTCAGTGGGAGTTTGGCCAGGCCCTCATGTATAAGGAATGGTATAGATTCACTACAGGTGAAGGCAGTTTTAGTTTAAGAAATTACTCCATAGTAGTGGATATTTAGCACACCTTCATCATAGAGCCAATAAATAGTCTGTTAGCTATTTTGAAAGGACAATTAGTTCCCAATGCTATCATATATCACTGTACAGAATAAGTTTAATGCTTTATCAGCCTTTTGCAAATATGCCTCTCATTACTGACTAAACAAAAGAAGTACCAGAAGTACCAACCTAGAAAACCAAATCGAGTATAAAACAAATGGAACTACAGAAGCTGAAATTTCCATGCAGTCTTCTTTTACAGTCATGGTGTGCTGGTTTCAGCTAGGGTAGAGTTAATTTTCTTCACAGTGCCTGGTATGAGGCTGTGTTTTGAATTTGTGCTGAACACAGGGTTGATAATATAGAGATGCTTTTGTTATTGCTGAGCAGGGCTTACACAGAACCAAGGCCTTTTCTGCTTTTCATCATTCCATGCTGGTGAGGAAGTTGGGGGTTAGTGGGAGGTTGGGAAGAGACAGCCAGGACAGGTGATCCAAATCGACCAAAGGAGTATTCCAGACTATATGACATCATGCTCAGTATATAAACAGGGGGAATAAGGAGGAAGGGGGGGCATTTGGAATGATGACGTTTGTCTTCCCAAGTAACCGCTGTGTGTGATGGGGCCCTGCTCTCCTGGAGATGGCTGAATACCTGCCTGACCTTGGGAAGCAGTGAATTAATTCCTTGTTTTGCTTTGCTTGTGTGTGCAGTTTTTGCTTTTCCTATTAAATTGTCTTTATCTCCTCCCATGAATTCTCTGTGTTTTACCCTTCCAATCCTCTCCCTGATCTTGCTTGTGGGAGTGAGTGAGGGTCTGCATGGAGCTTGGCTGCTGGCTGGGGTTAAACCACAACAGGGATGCAATACAGGACAACAGCTACACAATCCTTCAAAAGCAAATTCTACCAAATGAACATGTAAGAAAGCCCTGTAGCCAACCTGTTATGAGCCATCCTTGTTAGAGATTGAGTGGAGGAATGGGATTATTTTAAGGAAAAAAAAAATCAACCCAAAAAACAGTATCACAGATTTCTAGACTAACATGTTGGAAAGCACTTTTGGAGGTCATCAGCCCAAGAGCCAAAAAAATTTGACCCAATTTCATCAACTTTTCTACTACACTGTTGTTTTCAGCCCTTTCAGGGATGGAGATACCAAAACTCTCTTTGGGCAGCCCATTCCCAGTGTCTGGTCACTCCCAACATGGAATTCCCTCCCCCATCTAATTGGAATTACTCTCACCGCAACTTCTTTGTCACTCCTTCTGTCACTGAGCACATCCAGAAAGCGCGTGGCTCAGTCTTCTCTACATTCTCCCTTTTCATTTGGTAGTTGAAGCAATGAAATTTCCACTTAACCCTTCTTAAGACCGAAACTCAATTCTCCCAGCCTCTCCTCCTACATAATGTCATCTAGCTCTGGTCATTACCATGCCCTCCAGTGGACTCTACTTTGTCATTACCTTTGTTTTACTAAGGAGCCCACTGGTCACAGGACTTCCACTATGGACTCACAAATGCTGCTCCAGTGTGGTCTCACAAAAGGAATTGCTTCCTTCAAACTGCTGGGTACATTGCTAATACAGTACAGTATGTCACCAGTTGCTTTTGTAGCAAGGATGCAATAGTGACTCACGTTCCACCAGAACCCCAAGGTCCTCTTTTGTGAAGCTGCTTCCAGTTAGGTTACTCCTAGCCTGTATTGTTCTTTATTCCATGTCAGATGCGGGACTGCACTCTGGTATTAATCTTCAAGGTATACCACTAGCACATAATGATCCTTTAGATTTTGTACTGCTGATCACTCTCCTTTGAGCCTGGTAGTCATCAGTCTGACCATTCACTCACCCAGCTGACATCTCACCTTTGTGGCTCTAAGAATACTACGGGGAGACTATAGTGCAAACCCTGCCTATCTACAAACCACTCATGTTAGCATTGAAGGCAACTGGTTTGCACAACCTGTCTCTGGCAAAACAACACTTAATGTTATCAATTCCCTTTACGTCCTTCACATGCTTGGAAATCGCACCCAGAAAGATTTACTCCCTACAAGGCTCACTTTTCCAGACCCTCCCTTCTTGCTCTTGAAAATGGGCATGATGTTTGCCTTTTGCAGTCACTGAGGAATCTCCCAGTCATGCCGATTTTTTGAAGAGGATAGAATCAGCCTCACAATGACATCAGTCAGCATCCCTGGATGCACAACACCTTGTCCCATTGGCATGCAATTGCACAACTGGGTTAACTACTCCCCAGCTATCATCATGTACTGTGGACAATGTTTCACTTCCATATTCTTTATCATTAGGTTCAGGGACCTGGAAGGCATAAAGACAAGACTTACCAGTAAAAAACAGGCAAAAACCAGGGCACTAAGTATCTCAGTCTTCTCCTTGTCTTCTGTCACTAGTTCCTTGTCCGTTAAGCAGTGTGTCCACATCTTCTTTTGTCTTCCAGCTGTTGACCCCATCCTTCTTGTTTCTTCCTACATCTCTCATGAGTTTCTCAACTCCAGCTGAGCTTTGGCCTTCCAAACTCTATCCCAGCATACTTGGGCAACATCTCTATACTTGTCTACAGTAGCCAATACCTGCTTTCACCTTCTCTGCATAAGGGCCCAGAACTCCCTCTCAGGAGTTCAGCTGCCTGCACTTATGGGCAGCTCTCTGATATTACACAGCTGTTCATTCAGATTGTTATGAAGAAAGAGCTTCTCGTGAAAGACCTGCATGCAGCCACCTCAGCAAGTGCTCCCCTCACATCACTCAGAAGCTGCTTTTAAGATGAGGCTTTTAAGCAGTTCCCAGCCTGAGCTTGAATGAAGCCATGCCTGTGCCTGGGCACACAGTCCAACTGATGCACACACTGACTCACCGACTTTACATACTGGCTTAACCTCAGAACTGCCTTGTCACTATTAACTTGTCCAGTGTCACTGGACTGTTGGTTGACCCTGGTTACTGTTAACAGACACATTCTGCTCATCTTTGTCAGGCACTGTGGGATGGCTTCCACAGTGATGACACAGCTCCTGTGCCTGTCTTGTCGCAGGCAGCCTTCCCTCACCTTCCCTTCGCAGCTCTCAGACACATCTGAGCTCAGTCAGGCATCCTGCCACATTTGTTTAGTTTTCTGCATGTCAAAATAAGCCATTTTTGTGCTTTGAGAGGTTATTCTCGAAGATGAACCAGCTCTCCAGAGCTCCTCTGCAATTCAGACCAATCCTTCAATGAATCCTACCAAGCAGAACGCTAAACAAGACAAATATCTCTTAATACGTAGCACAGAGTTCTAACCCTACTACTCATTCTGCTCACTTCTTTCCGGACTTCACTCTCCTGCCCCAGACCACATCCACTATCAGTACTTCCTTGTGTGCAAGTACGAAGGATGGCTGAGCACCTCCCCTGGATAAATCTTTTTACACTCTTGGGAAACATACCTTTCTATTTCAAGTCAGTTTAGCAACCTTCTAGTTATGGCAAAATTTGGTTTTAGATGAACACAAAGCAATTCACACCCATTCTACTTGTGCACAGAGTCTTTCACCCACAAGTAACACCACAACTACCTCATTTTCCAACTCCACCTTTTGGCACACCATTCACATTCTACAACTTATCTAAAAAAAGAACTTTTACTTACCTGTTCAGATATTCATGTGCCATGTTCATTGCCTAAACACACACAAAATAATGCTCTTTGGCAAGGTACTAGCACAGTCTCTGAATTAATATCTGTTGGGTTTGTGTTCCCCATGAGGTTTCTGTTGCAACATGAGGGCAGGATCATGTATGCCCACCAATCTTTGTGTATCTCTAACAGCTGAGCCGAGCTGTACCAGTATAAGCCATTTTATCACTGTTCAACAGACATTACACCAAAGACAGTTATAGCTTACACTGAACTTTCATATTTGCTACTTCTAAATGCTGCACCCATGCATATACACCAAGACTATTTCCTGGTTTTCATGATCTCATGTGTTCCAGGTATTAAGTACCACCAGCACCGGTATTTCCTGCACTGATCTCATGTGTTCCAGGTATTAAGTACCACCAGCACCGGTATTCAAATTCATCTGTTGGTATCAATAGATGAAAAAACTACCTATTACACTGGTCTGAAATGAAGCGGCTATATTTAATAGCATATTGTCAGAGAAAGGACAAGACAGTCTCACCTTGAAATGATTTGCAGGGTGTATTAGTTGATGTGCTACCATCTGCTGATGAAGTCTGAACATTATCCAAATTCTTTTGTTTGGATTTTGAGCCAAGATTTTCAAGAACCACCTCCTCTTCTCTACTTGAAGTATGCACAAGAGAAGATGATGAAGTTTCACCATAGAGTCGTTTCAGTAATTTCGCCAAGAACACTGCAGGGTAAGAAAACTTTTTTTAACAGGAAGAAATGCATTGTTTTAAAAAAATTTTAAGACTTAAAAAAACCCCCCAACAACTAATTGATACGAGATAGCTTCCCTCATATTCCATGGAAGTCTGTTTTCAGTAGTCCCTACCTCTAACAGGTGAAATTGAAAATAACAGAAGTTCAGAACCTGAGTCAGAAAAGCAGCTTTAAAACACCAGACTTCACTAGCGAGGTTACATTTAAAGTCTTCTATTTGACTACATTTTGGCAATACATTAATACAGTACATTTATAGACTAAACACACATTAAATTTTAAAAGAAGTATCTTCCTATACAAGTGTTATAAGACTGCTCAAAATGCAAGTCTCTTCTGGCACAGAGGCACTGCAATTGAATTACTCACTAAAATCAGTTAGCTACAACTATTTAATCACATAGAAGAACTAGAAGTAGACAGCAGCAGAAACACATGGTAACCCAATTATTTCTACAGAATTATCAGTATTCTTATACGCCTCTTCTTCTTATGGGCCCCTTTCTGACGACACTGACAATCTGCTACTAGTTAGTCAAATGCAAGCATCATTTGATTAAAGAAATATATGCAAATAATCTACTCATTAACAAAACCATTATCTTTTTTATGTATACGTGTGTATTTCAATCTCTTTAAAAGACATACTATACTAAAGCATAAAGTATTACTAAGAAAGTTTTTATCTATTGCAAAGCAACATCCCTAGTTTCATGAATTCTCTGTGGTCAAGCAGATATTGCGGGATGTGGGGGTGGGAAAAAAGAGATTTGGAGGAAAACATGTTATCTAAACTCCAACTTGAAATTTAATAAACATTCTATGGACACTACATGAGCAACATGGTGCAGACTCATAATAAAATAATTCTCTCAAGAGAAAAGGACTTACATTGTTGTAAGAAGAAGGGGTGCTACTGCAGCTTAGCAGAAAAACATTTTATCATCACATAACTTGTCAATAAATTACTTCACAACTGAAAAAACCACCTTCATCCTTGAACCACCAGTCCTTGATAGACAAACTGCACCTCCAGTGTACCTTGGCAACTATGCTTTGTCATGTAAATGCCTAGCTATAGGGGAAAATGCTTTGTTATGGGTTATGACTACAGTTCACAGACAGACAGACACAAACAAGCGACTGTGCGTTTTCTTTTCATAAGGTTCCCTTGTCAGGTTATTCTACAGCTATAAAGAAAAAAATCCACAATTACTCTCCTCAACTAAAGAAACTAGACAGAAATAAGCAGTGTAATAAGACAAAGTTGCTTCTACTAACACTAGAGCATTTTAATGAACTCCAGTAGAGCCATTACTAAATGTCATGGTTTAATGCCAACAGGCAGCCAAATCCCAACCAGCTGCTCACTCACTCCCCTCCACATGGAATGGAGGAAAGAATCAGAAAGATAGAATTGAGACCACTCACCGGTTGAGATAAAGACAGTGTAATAGTTAAAGCAAAAGTCATGCACACAAGCAAAGCACGGAATTCATTCACCACTTCCCATGGGCAGGCAGTTGTTCAGTCATCCCCAGGAAAGCAGAACTTCACTACTCTGCTTTCAGATACAATGTTCACTTGGGAAGACAAACATCCCCCCCTTCCTCCTTCTTCCCCCAGATCTTTATGCTGCACATGACACCATATGGTGTGGGTTAATCCTTGGGTCAGCTGCAGTCAGTTGTCCCAGCTGTGTCCCCTCCCAATTCCTTGTGCACTCCCAGCCTCCTCGCTGGTGGGATAGGGTGAGGAGCAGAAAACGCCTTGACTCCATGTAAGCACTGGTCAACAATAACAAAAACATCCCTGGGTTATCAACACTATTTTCACCACAAATACAGAAAACAAATCACCACAGGAGCTGTTTTGAAGAAAATTAACTCTAGCACAGTCACAACCAGTACACAAATTAATATTCATGCACTTGTACTGAATTCTTCCAAAGCAAATGATCATTGACATACTGTTGAACCTATACATGGAAATACATCTCCAAATCTGCTGAAAAGAGCAGCCTCCGCATAACTACAGTGGATGTTACGCTTGCCATCTTGAAATCTGATTTCTCTATGATTTCACTAGTCATCTCACTCCCCAAAATTACATCACTTTTTCCTTCCCATTTTTAAAATAGAGGGACTATAGTCATACACACATTAGCATTGCTTCAGAAAGCAAGATGAGGCCTGCTGTGATACATTTATTCCTTCTAATTCCCATGGGGAACTCTCCTCATCTTTAACACCTTTGCTTGAGAAAGCAAGCTAATATAATGCCTGCCTTTGGAGGGTATGAATACTGAAGAGGTTGTTCTTTGATAAACCTCTTTTGCTCAGAAAGAAATATCTAGATCAGGAGCAGTGATAGATTGACTTCACCAAAGCAACATCCACTTGGCTGGAGTTTTCAGCAGACATTGGAAGAAGCAGTGAGGTGCAGACTGAGGGAGTTCTTTACTGCCTACAAAGTTTTCACACCTGTGTCAGAACATCTCAGCACTGACCAGTAATTCCCAAAAACCACAACAGAATGGAAGTGAGCAGTGTTGACACAGAGATGACAAGGTCCTTGTTTGAAACGTGATGTACTTCAAGCCTTCTGAAGACAGCAGGAAGCAATGAATCCCAGCAGTACACCTTCTGTAGGTGAATGAAGAATCACAGAATCAGCTGGAAGAGACTCACAAGGATCACTGAGTCCAACTCCTGGCCCTGCACAGGACCGTCCCCAAGCACCACACCAAGAGCCTGAAAGCATTGTCCAAACACTTCTTGCGCTCTGTCAGGCTTGGTGCTGTGACCACTTCCCTGGGGAGCCCATTACAGTGCCCAAACACCCTCTGGATGAAGAACCTTTTTCTAATATCCAACCTAAACCTCCCCTGATACAACTTCAGGCCATTCCCTTGGGTCCTGTCGCTGGTCACCCACAGAGAAGAGATCAGGGTCTGCCCCTCCTCTTCCGCTCACAAAGAAATTGTAACTGCAATGAGGCCTCTCCTCAGTCTCATCTCCAGGCTGAACAAAGTGACCTCACCCTCATACAGCTTCCCCTCAAGGCCCTGCACCATCTTTGCTGCCCCCTTTTGGACACTCTCTAACAGCTTAATGTCTTTCTTATATTGTGGTACCCAGAACTTCCCCCAGGACTCGAGGTGAGGCCATCCCAGTGCAGAGCAGAGTGGGACAATCCCCTCCCTTGCCCAGCTGGGGATGCTGTGCCTGATGCCCCCCAGGACACTGTTGGCCCTCCTGGCTGCCAAGGCCCTGCTGACTCACATTCAACTTGTCATTGACCAGGACCCCCAGGTCCCTTTCCATGGCACTGCTTTCCAGCGTCTCATTTCCCAGTCTGTCTGTACACCATGGGTTGCCCCAAGTCAGGTGCAGAATCCAGCACTTTCCCTTGTTGAACTTCCTATGGCTGATGATTGTCCAATCCTCTAATTTGTCCAGGTCTCCCTGCAGGGCCTCCCTGCCCTGGAGGGAGTCAACAGCTCCTCCCAGTTTTGTATCATTTGCAATTTTGCTCAGTATCCCTAGAATTTCTAGAGAGTGCTGAAAAAAGAGACTGATTTAGTTTGAACTATTCGGAATCCTAAGTATATTCTAGTCTGAATAAAAAATAAAATACAAATCTGCCTGCAGCCCAAAACTTCTTGAACGAAGCGTTCCTGTGTATCAGTGAACAAGGAAATTAGACTCTGAGGAACACCCATTCTGCCATCCTCAGCAGCTTTACATGCTCCAAAGCAGCACTCTGCTTTGTAGTTAAGAGTCTCAGAACTGAGCTACCAAAACATTTTTCAGATGACAAAGGAAGCTCTTTCCACAGGGTTTTATTGCTGCAATTATTTTAAAAAAAAAGATATCATGGGATATCCAGGAGCATGGGCTCAACTGCAGGAGGTTGGTCTTGCCTGATTCTACAGAGCAGTTCTTCCCGATTCAAAAACTCTCCTTAACCTCATGTCTTTGGTACTATGCAGCATCAGAGATCAGTCCATTTGGTAAGAGCTGCTCAAATCCTTAAAAATGACTACCTCTTAACAAAAAATTAGCAATAAAGGAAATTCAAGCAAAAATATCTACTACCAGAGACATATCTTATGTATCAGGGTTTCAAAATGGAGTAAGACTTACTCTCACCATGCCCATAGCATAGTCAAGTTAATAACCATATATAACCAGAGTTGTTTGTTGCTGATGCTTTCCAGTCAATAGAACTGATGGAGGATTTGTACAGGTTCACGTGGTCTTTTGATTCTGATCAAGCCTTTTATTTAATTTTAAAAGGAAAAAAAAAATCACTTTCCAGCTGAAAACATGCAACACTATTAAAATACCCAGCCTGCAACTGAAAGCACTGAATATTCCTACTGAGCTGAAGAAACACCGTAACACGTATCTTTCCAGGAATTCCTCACTGACAAAAAGCAGCCAACATTTTCAGACATGAGAACAAGCTGCAATAGGGACCAAACTAGTTGCATGGCTAATTCTTGACAACTCATGTCTGGAAATAGTGAAGTACAAATACATCAGAAAACTGAAGAAGCACCAAGTCTCTACAGTTTGACATCACATAAAGAAAGCAAAGTGTAACTCCAAGAAATACAATGCAGAACACGTGCTGGCTACTGATACAAATTGTGAACATCCATGATCTTTCTAGTACAATTTTGCAAGAACAGTAAGGAGCCTCCTTCAAATAAACGCATTTTTTGGCATCTATATATTAAACTGACACCTTGACTTAATTGGTATTATGTACAAAAGCAGACTATCCACAAACACACACTGAAACAGCACTGCAGATTTATGAACATTCTGGGCTTGGTAACGCGACTTAGCATGACTTAAAACTTGGTTAGGACTACAAACTGCAACAAAAGCATGCTGAATAACTAAACAAATTAAGTTCTGAACAACATCAAAAGAGTTGCTGTCCACTGACAGTTTCCTCAAAAATGTTTCTGTGGAGAATGCTTGCCACATCACTTTTGGCTATTTGCCATACATACTGTAAGCAGCCCCACCATGTTTCTCCTGCCTACTCAAATTGAAGTTAGGCAACAAGAACAAAATAAGTGGCATGAAGAGCACTGAACTCTGTGAACCTTGCAAGTTGTCCTACTTGGTCTCTCTGTCACTCCTACAAACAGCAGCTTTCCAAAAAGGGAAGAATCAGGAACTTCTTTTGAAATCATCCCACGTGTAAGATGTGCTAATATGCTATTTCTGCTAAAGCAGAAGAAAAGATAGTACAGCAGAATGGACAAGGATGGAAAGAGCAGACAGAATGATAATCCACATGCAGAACATATGGACAAAGCTTCATTAAAATGTTCAGTTCATCTCTGTTAGTGCAGAATTACTCTCCAATATTCAAATGGATTTAAATCCTTGAAGTCTCTTTTATTATGCAAGTGCCACATCTTCAATGAAGGTCATGACAGGACAGTTACTTCAGTTACTTTACAACATGGTCATAAAAATTACACAACTGTTAAGGTTGGAAGGGACCTCCAGACACCAGCTAATCTAATCCCAAAACTCAGAGCAGGATCAACTAGAGCAGATTGCATATGGCCTTGCCTAGTCGTGTATAACAATCCCACTGCCTGGATCATCTCCTCTTCCCTAAGCACAGCTGGACACTCTTGACCAGAGATGCTCAAGGGGGCCACCTGAAAAAGAGTGATTCTTGAAAAAGTGATGCCTGCATTTATCAGGGCCCAGAGCAACAAGCACTTTAAAAGTAATAGTGTAAAAGCATTTTAAAAGACTGCTACAGACAGAAAACGTTAGCTAGACTGCTACTCTTACCAGCTAGCAAGTAGAAGACTGATGATAACTTCAGGCTAGGATCTATTCATTCCTTTAAACCATTCCCCACAAAGCTTCCTTGTCCTTTAACTATACAGGATGCAGTTTCATGGTTCAGGCCTTCTGGACTTTTTCTGGAGGAGTTGCTCAGCTGGCCAAACTGATGAACAAAGGTCTTTGCTCTGTATTTGTTAGACTTAACACAGTGATTCATGGGTCATGGTTCTGCAAGCCTCAAAAAGACAAAGGCATTTAGTTTGTGTTTCAGCCACTGGCGCAAAATTCAGTTTGCAGTTACAATGCCTAATGGCATGCAAGGTATCCTACTTTGCCAAGAGAACAGATCCTGCTCCAGAGACCTCGTGTACACAGGACACCAATTCTGCCAATGAGCCCCTGGATGCCCAAGATGTACTCAGTAGAGATGATGGTGCACTGAGTACAGGCCCCTGTTATAGTAAATGGAAATCAATACACAGAACCTTCAAGGATAGTTAAATTTATTAAATTTGACCCAAACTTCCCAGTACAAAAAAAAGCCACCCACCCACACACTGCCCTCGGACAAAAACAAAACCTCCAATCATCGAGCCCCACCGCTAAAACAGCACAAGCAAAACAAAAAGCAATCAGCTGAAAGCTCAAAGACCCCAAACCACTGCTAGAAATGACAGACACCAGAGGCTTGAATTAAGACAAGAGAGCTTGTGTGTGTGCACAAGCACACAACACATTCTAGTCCTGAGGGAAATGACTAGCTGTTTAGTCATTAACTTCAAAACCCTCTGAGTAGGGATCACTTAGCTGCAGACAAGATTCCCAGATTTGGGATACCAGTTCAGCAACTATCAAAGGAATAAAATCAACGAAGAGAGAGAGTAATTAACCACTACAAAACATTCCATGACACCTGAAGAGGGTATCATTTTCCCACTCCCTCTCATTTTTATATGACCTTCCCATTTCCAAAAAACATTCAACAAGGATATTAGGACAAGAACGACGCAGTGACATGCAATTACATCCCGTATAGCCTGACAGTTCAGATCATCAAAAGGGTGTATCTAATATCTAAGAAGGGATGCTCTTGTTCAAGTCGGGAGGAAGAAACAGAAAATGTAATTTTCCTGCTATCAACAAGGTCAGTTTTGCCAAGAGTGATGTACTTCCGTTTCACCATGGATAGTGCATACAAACCAAAGCAAAGCACTGCAGCAGTGTCGTGGGAATAAAAAAATTTATCTTTCTAACTGGGGGAAAAAATAGTGAAATATACAGAATTCTAGCTGTGATCAAAGTACAGTTTTCTGTACACAGGAATGGGCACAGTATTTTGCTTTGTGTTCACAGTCTGCAAGCAGCCCTCATCCTGCAGGCGAAGCTATGGTAACAGGCTCTTACAACAGTAGCTAAAGGACAAAAAAAGGATAAAAGGAATGACTGCAAGATCTGCAGCAGAAAATTCAGGCTGAAGCTGACTGTCTCTTGAAAGAGGCACTTGTACACAAACACAGATGCAAACAGCTTACAAGCTCTTGTGTTTGGTCAAAGAGGAGGCCATTCCGCAGATCATCTACTACATCTTCAGTCTTCAGACTTAAATGAGCACATATATCTATGAATTCGTAGTCCTTGTTTCCAAACAGCACTGCCATTCTATGACATCCTTTCTTGAGGAAGACACCAAGTAATTTTTAAGCTTCAAATTTCAGGGTAGAATTCCCTTGCATCTTAAGGCCAGAAAAAGCACTACAGCATCTTGTCAGAGTGACTGGGACAAGTAATTTTACACACCTACCTGAGACCCAAAAACTTGTATCTCAATTCTTTTAATATACTTCAAAAGACTCTAGAGGTCCTTCAAGGAAGGGAGGAACTTCATAGTTCATTTTAGGTTTTTTTTCTGGCACTTTATCACCTCTGGCATAAGACGCACACACACTGTTTGCTATTCACATCTGAAAAACTAGACTTTTTTCGGCCTTGGACTTTTCTCCCCCCTCTCCTTACTGTATTAAGGAATCCTGCATTATATAGGAATATGTTTCCCGTGGAGATCTCCATACAGGTTAGAAAGCTTGATTCTGAAGTCTCCTTTGGTCTGGAAAGCAGTCTTTCAGCCTCACATACCTTACTTTTAACTATCTGCCATCATCAAGACAGCACTTTTTTTGAACAAAGGCTGTTCATTTCTCCCACAAGCTATTATCACCTGGGCCAGCAGATGTCACGAAGGGTGAGTTGCTTGGTTGTTGTGAGATTTTTTTGTGTTTTTTTTTTTTTTTTTTTTTAACTACAAAACTCTAAAATTAAGACTGAGCAGGAACACCACGGTGAAATGCTGATATCACAAAGTGGTTATTTTTAACTTGACTAGCTCCTTACACAATCTCTTAGTTCTACTAGACTCACAAAACTTTAATGAGAGCTTGAAGGGAAAAATTCATACAATTCTTCACAGAATGTCTACACATACAATGAGAATGGTCCTCTTTCCAGGTTTTACAATTGATCTCATTGACATTCCACATAACAGATTAACTGCTAAAGCTATTATTACATATTTAATGGTGAAAAGAAGAACTCACATGTACTATTTGGGAATCAAATAATGGAAGGAATTAGTTGTATTCAAGGTCACATGAATTCTGTGCTTGAACTACTAGGTATCAGCTGTCTGCATCTCAGTATGGTTGTTAACCAAAACATCACAGGGAGCTGCACAAGAAGCTCGCATGCTACCATTTTATATCTGGTGTATATTAACTTCACAATATTGAGGTTTGTCTCAAGACCACTGACATTATTCTCACTGAAATAGCATCCATTAGTCTTCAATGTCCCATTACACATAAAAATCAGATGCTAATTGTCTAAATTTTACTCCTGTCTTATTCGTTATTCAAGAAGCACAGTGGAAGAAAACTCCAGTCTTGTGCTCTAAGGCAGTACTAGATAAAATGTGCCTCCATTTATCTTTTTACCTAGCACTAATTTTTATAGCACATGGAAACCCACTGTTATCCAAAGCTCAGTAATATAAAATTCTCTTGTCTGTGAGGCAACTTTTGAACAGCTGCAACTTAAATATTTAAGTATATGGCACACATCAGTAGGATTAAAAGGTAGGCAAAGAAAAGAATGTAGTGATTACATACACCATATTTATGTATTCACCTAAATTAAGCAGTTATTACAACGGGAAAGTGATTTACCACTCAAAGATTGACCAGTGTGCCTCCAGACCAACACAGTTCATAGCAATCACAGATACAAAACAACTTATTTGCTACAAAAAGTGGACATTTATTTTCTCTTCTTAGCTTAGAAGAAACTGATTCAGCTCCAAAGCACAACGTCTGTCACACCGCAGTTTCAAATCAGTAAGACTGGTGTTACATCAGTCAGTAAATTCTTCATGACTGTGTAGTTCAATAAGAATCTGACTAATAGATAGTGCCGTCCTGTCTCAACAAAGGTTTTAGAGATCTGGCAGTAGGCCACCTTAATTGCAGCCACAAGCTCTTAGACATCTAATAAACTTGACATGACAAAGATAAGAAGCTACATAACCACAATGAGAATACCAGGATTTTGTTCCGCTGTTCATAAGAACCCTGTCTGTCTTGTAGTGAAACCCTGCAAAATGTATACTGCTACTGCAGTCCTGGGAAAACAAAGCACCTTCACTATTGTTTCAATTTGTGCAGACTATCCATCTTCCCCAAAACTTAAAAACATGTTTTTCGCACTGCACCATTATCTTGTTCTTACCTGGCACAATCAAACAGACCTCACTCAAAACATCTAAAGATTTCACACACCCTTACTAAAGCTCAACTTTGGAGAATATTACTAGTAATAATAATTCTGGCCACTCAGAGTTGAGCCAACTGTAAACCACATTTGCACAAGACTATCAGCCAGCAGGGCTCACTGTGTCCTGAGGTGCATCAGGCACAGCACTGTCAGCCAGACAAGGGAGGGGTTGTCCTGTTCTGCTCTGGTGCAGCCCCATCTCGAGTCCTGTGTGCAGTTTTGGGTGCTACAATATAAGAAAAACATAAAACTGTTAGAGAGTGTCCAAAAGAAGGGCCACAAGGGGTGGAGGGCCTTGAGGGGAAGCCATATGAGGAGAGGCTGAGGTAACTTGGTCTGTTCACCCTAGAGGAGACTGAAGGGAGACCTCACTGCAGTTACAACTTCCTAGTGAGGGGAAGAGGAGGGGCAGACCCTGATCTCTTCTCTGTAGTGACCAGTGACAGCACCCGAGAGAATGGCCTGAGGTTGTGTCAGGGGAGGTTTAGGTTGGATATTAGAAAAAGGTTCTTCACCCAGAGGATGACTGCACACTGGAAGGGGCTCCCCAGGGAAGTGGTCACAGCACCAAGCCTGACAGAGCGCAAGAAGTGTTTGGACAACGCTTTCAGGCACTTGGTGTGATGCTTGGGGATGGTCCTGTGCAGGGCCAAGAGTTGTACTCCAAAGATCCTTGTGCTTCCTTCCAACTCAGGATATTCTAGAATTGTACAAGACTTTTCTCCTCTCTGTTCTTGACAGATTTGGGGGAAGGGAGGGGGAAGGCTGTGTATTTATAACATCACTGCTCAGTGAGATCAATCCACTGCCAGCACAGGTGTAAACTTCCCAAGTTTCAGAAAGTTTAAATCTTACTTCAACCTAAATCTGCATGCAAACTATGCCACACATGTGGGCTGAAGTTAAATGTTATGGTAAATTATAGTAGTAATATGGAAAATGGACATAAGAGTAGCCGAAAAAAGTAAAACACCAAAAACCAAAACAGAATCCCTCCCCAACTCATTCAGAATTCAGATTACTCAAGCGGAAACAATTTGGAAATTTTAAAGAGACAGTTTCATATGAGGAGAAGAAGCAAGCTAAAATGAAGTTCAATATACCACTGTTTAAAAACCGAACCATGAAACTGGCAGGTGTACTATCATTGAGCACAGACTAAAGTCCAACAAGATTGTGCATTATTGTTATTCAAAAAGAATCTTCATAAGCTCATATTATATAAAATATAAATATAACTGAATTTCTACATAGCCTTCTTCACAGTAAATATATCATTCTTTGCAGTGATTTCAGTATTTGATTACAACATAATATCAAGCAACTTCTGCAAGTGTCCCTACACATACATATAACAGAACTCAGTATTACACCAAACATCCCATCATGAAAAAGTTCTGAAAGTGCCAATGTAGCTGAATTTTTCTTTTCTTTCTAGATATATATAGAGTTTTAATTTAAGTCATTAGGTAATCCATAGAAATCCAAACTTCTTGAGAACAGTTTATAGCCTTTTGAACTAAACACAACTGAAAACATAAGAAACCACATACTGCCATAACAATCTGTGCTGGTTTTGGCTGGGATGGAGTTAATTTTCTTCATACTAGCTTGTGGAACAAGCCAGGAGGCTGTGTTCTGGATTTGTGCTGAAAACAGGGTTGATAATAAAGGCATGTTTTCGTTATTGCCGAGCAGTGCTAAGGCCCTTTCTGTTCCTCACTCCACCAGTGAAGAAGGCTGGAAGTTCACAAGGAATCGGGCAGGAACACATCTGGGCAGCTGACCCCAGCTGACCTGAGGGATATCCCAAACCATACGTTGACATGCTCAGCATATGAAGCCAGGGGGAAGGAGGAGGAAGGGGGGATGCTCGGAGTGATGGTGTCTGTCTTCCCAAGTCACCATTACATGTAATGGAGCCCTGCTTTTCTAGGGAAGGCTAAACACCTGCCTGCCCATGAGAAGTGGTGAATGAATTCCTTCTTTTGCTTTGCTTGTGTGGGTTTTGGTTTACCTATTAAACTGTCTTTATCTCAGCCAAGTGCGTTTTCTCACTTTTACTCTTCCAATTCCTTCCCCCATCCCAGTGGAAGGTATGTGAGCAGCTTTGCTCTGAGGCAACACATAGATTCCAGAAATCTATTGATAACAAGAACAAAACTAGTGTTGAGTGAAAGACATTACAGACTGATTATTTAAAAAGGCAAAATAACTTCAAACCAACACACCAAACGCACACACCAGCACCTCCCTCACTTACCACTTTTACTGAATAACACAAGTACATACACCTGTTCCTAAATACATCCAAGCATGTTTAAACAGAGTCCCACCCATCACTTGGGAACCATCTTATATCTCAATGCAAAGTAGGTAAAAATTGCTACAAAGGAAAATTCCTAAAAAGAAACCAATCATATACCACACATTATCTCCCTAAAAACCCCCAAAATGCCACACAAAACACAGACCCCTAAAGACCACATTATGTTAGGCACTGCTCTCTGTGAGCATGAGTTCCCGTTGCAGACTTTCTAAATAGAAAGCCATTGGATGTATAATTTCTGCTGTTTTCATTACCATGTTGGCCTTTCTCCTTGACTGCATTTCTCATCCTGGCATAACACTGAGGTCAGCAACAAAAGCTCTTTTTTTCCCCTTCCATAAAAGGTTTTAACGGCAGAGTCAAGTACATCTACTCTAGTGTAACTTCTACATTTAGTCACAAAAACCCCAGCTTCTGGAATTTAGTCAGCTACAATCCAAATAAAATTTAGATCTTGGCAAGCTGTAATAAATCTTTAGTCATGTTTGGGAGGAGCAAGATGCATCTCCCATAAGAAAAAAAATAGTGTCAGGCATCAAACTCCATTTGAAATTAGTATTTCCCTTACTGATAAATATATATGATGAAAGAAAACACATCCACTTTAAAAAAAAGTGTTTATCTTTTTTCCCAGTAAAACATCAAAGTATTTGTCAGAAAATTATGTTGAGTTTAAAAAACAAAAATAATTTAAAAAGAGATTTAAATAACCTCAAGACCTCGAACAATCAATGTTGCTCTGAAACAATTAGAAAAAGGAAAAAAATGGTGTGCTTTTCCACAAGAATTGTTTAATATCTGATATGGCCATTTAAAAACAACCCAGCAAAACAACAAAACCTCAAAACTAAGGAACTGCAATTTCATTGCAATCCCCATTATAATCCTGCCCCAATTCATCTGATTCCTCACAAAGAGATGAAAATAGCACTCCTCGAAGCAATATTCTCCATTTAAAACCATTTGTTACTGATGTCTATCAATTGGCCACATTTGCTTTCCATTTTAATCTCTCCAATAGAAGTCTCCTCTTGTCCCACTAGATGATCCTTTGTACAGCATAACTTTTATATCACTTCTTACTAGCAGTTACAGTCAATAATGTACACTACACCTACACCAATATCTTAACTCTACCCTTCAGCAGCTGGAACATCACTCTCAATATGGCCCTTTATGACAGTGTTATTCTGGGGTGGCACAAACTTTCAAGAATGACGACTGCAACTTTCAAGATGCAATTGTCGATGTTTTAACAGGAACACATTATGAGTTCAGCTGTCCCAGACAAGTTAAACAGCTTGTTGGTAACACACACAATGACAATGATGGTACTTCTAGCCCTGTTACCAGTCATTGGTACATGAGCAACTAAAAAACAAAACGCCCAACAAAACTCAAAAAAGCACTTTCTCAATTACATCTGCCCCATCATTTCCTGGCAGAGTGAAGTGCATTTCACTCACCTGCACTATTGGATTTTCACTATTTAGATTCTCTTCACTGACAATTACCCCCAGGACCTACAAGATGTTGACCATCCCATTTATTCTGTATTACAGCCCAGTTCCATACAGAATAAAAACCTTCATTGTTCACTCGTAATAAAGACAAAACTCAGTCTTCAGCATCTTCAACATACTCTTACAGACAAGAGCAAAACTAACCTTAAAGAGAAACAGCTAAACCTCTTCCAGCTCTTGTCTAGCAATCTATCCTTTTAAAGATATACATAGTTTCACAATGGAAAGTCAACAGTTTTCATATATGCTGTTGGCTGCAGAGGCTGATCAGATGAGGTCGTAAACTCCTGTTTACAAGTGTAAACAAGACTGTAAACAGTGTTGTTATTTCCTCCCCAGTGAGCACGTGACATCCTTGTATTTCTCCCTGTATTTTCTCCCCAATCTTAAGTCATCGCTCCTTAGAGTGGCTGAATAAAACATGAATGATTTCTAACTTTACACAGTAAAGTCAGACACTCAGTATGATCATTTTAGCTTTCTCTGACACATTACCAAAACAAGCGGTTCTTTATCTGACCTTCAGTTTGAAGCAATTTGAGTGCTTTAGAATTTGGTTCCCCCATTCTCAGCTCGAGCCATGCATTCATTCACAAGTGCATGAACTCACTCTTACTAATTCACTGACTTTCTTCCAAAAAGCATCAATTTGTAATTCGCATCCCCAAAGCCTAGAAGCAAAACAGTTACTCCTCTATTTCTCCAAATGAATCTGCATCTAAACCACAGAGAACACTACCGTGTGTTTATAATTGCTTCAAACTATCTCTAGTTGCAGTTAGTCAGCAAATAGCTTGAACATTAACTCTTGCTGATCAGTCTCACTCTCAAGTCGTTATCCTCCCATGAAGCATTTCAGTTCCAGGATGCTGGGACTGTCTGAAAACGCCCAAGCCACGCACAGGATGCATTCAGCTCGCTCACAGCTCACCTCTACTAAACATCCCTTCAGAATGAGGTATCACTTATAGAACACCAGTATTTTTATTACTGGGTTCTTCCTGTGCAAAGCCATGTCTTATAAACAGAATGGACTGAAGCTGTGCTTGGATAGCAGAAGGCTTTTATTTTATTCCTTACAATCACAGTACCACAGTTATTTCAGAACTGAACTAACTCACTTTAAATAAACCGAGATAGATGGTCACTAATAACAAGTAGGCATGCATGCATGTGCATACTACGAAAAAGGTGTAATCTTAAAACACTTTATGATCAGAAAAGTATTTTTTATTTACTCTCTCCCCACCCCCAGGCAGGAATACGCGGCAGCAGGACCCGCTCCGACACCTCCGAGCTAGAGGAGCCGCACTGGAGCTCGGGAGGGCTCAGCCCCGGTGGCTACGCGACCCCGCGCACCCAGCGCCACGCCCGTGCCACGGAGAAGCTCTGCCGAGGCCACCTCTGTCCGCCCGCCTCCCGCGGCTTCCCACCGCCTTCTCCTGCGGCAAGGGCGCCGAGAAGCGGAACAAGCGAGTCCCGCGGCAGGGCGCTGCGTCCGGGCCGGAACGCACCTCAGCTGAGGGCAGCCGCGCCCGGGGCCGTCACCGCCGCTACCCCTCGGCTCCCTCCGTCCCCAGCCCCAGGAGCAGCACGGCGGCACAAACCCCCTCCGCCCCTCACGGCGCGGCCTCACCGTTTCTCCTGCTCCCGGCCATGGCCTCGCGGCCTACCGTAACCACCCCCCACGGCCCCGCGCCCCTTCTCCTCCCTGTTGGCCGCGACTCCTGTCCGTCATGGCTCGGAGCGGCGCCATTGGTGGAGACTGCGGCAGGGCGTGCCCGCGCCGGGGTTGGCCCCGCCCCCTCCCGCCTCGCCCCGGCCGGC
>VZRJ01011033.1:242534-280364 GCA_013397565.1 Ptilonorhynchus violaceus | reverse complement strand
CTCCCCGCGCCGGCTGTGCGCGTCTGCCCCGCCGCAGGTACGCAGGGCTCGGCGCGCTGGACAGTCCGCGGGCGCGCACCCGGAGCGCGGGGGTGGGTGCCGGGCGCATCTGCTGCGCTGCCTTCGGTCACCAGGGCGATCACGGATGGTTCTCGCCGCGCGGAGGGCGGCGTTCGCGGGCGGGTTGGCTGAGCGCCTCCGCGGTCGTTTGAAACACCGTCTGCCGGAGAAATAAAATAATTACCCAGCATCATCATGAGAGCGCAACGCGCCCCAGCCCGACTCGCCTCCCGGAGCGCAGCCGGCAAACCGCCTGGCGGCCGCCACCGTCGGGACGAGCGGACCCCGCCTGTCCGGCCCGGTGCGATGCAGTGGGGCCGGTGCGGATCGGTCCGGGACAGGGGAGCGGGCAAAGTCCGCCAGCTGGCGCGAAGTGCAGAAAAGGGGCTTTCTCTTACGGCCCCACTTTCTGTCGCCTTCGTAACCTAATTCCTGCCGCTGCTGCCCCAGTTCTAACAGCGGTGCCGTACAGCTTGGCGTTTAGCCATAAATGCATATATAAGTGCTTCGGCCTGAACTTCCCTCAAACTTACAAAGGTTTCTAATTTGCGGCGACAACCTATTGTTGTTTGTTTCCGATTGTGCTTCATTACGGCACAGTCTTACACAGGCTTAATGTGCCTTGGGAGCAGGTGATACTGGAATCTCTTCCAAATTAGAGCCCTGAGAAGGAGACCAAGTACTGCTGTCGCTTTAGGTGGTGTAAGCCCAAAACCAAGGCTACCCTTCATAGTGCTGAGTGTTTTGTAACTATTTCTCTCTGCTTTAGACTAGCATCACGAGCCGAGCACTAGCAAAATTTGAAACACTGGATACCTCTAGCCGTTTAGGTAGTAGATGATTGCAAGTGGGCATCCTGTGAGAAGCAAGGGTCACCTCAGTGTGACTGAGTGCACATCCAAGTGCAAATGATGGAGAAATCTCGCGTGGGGTCTTAGTAACTGAATGCTTTTTACTGTGGGATGTGTCTAGGGAGCATACTGGTTGTACTGGACGCTTTAAAAAGTGACTCGGGGCTAGAGCAGAGGATGGTACTATTTTATAATGTGAATGTATTTGAGGTATCAGCCTTTTACATCTCTGATTAGTTGCATTTTCATCTTTGTGTTATATCTGGAAAACAGGTAAAATAGGAAGAGTAGAAGTTTTATATTTCTGTGCTTTCAGCAATATAGTAATACTTTCAAGTCATTTCCAGATGGTTTGCACAAAACTCTTTCTTTCAGAACTGCAAGTTTTAATTTTACTGTGTGTAGCTATTTTTACGGTGCTAACCAGATCTTTTAATTTGTATTTGAAAGGTTGTTCCCTCCTCCATCATTTTGCATGCCTTTCAAAATGTCTGGTATGTGGTTAAAATGGACTCAGACAATGTTTAATAGTTTTATGAATTACAATGTTACGCACTGGAGATTTAATCCTGAGTGCTCGAGGCAGACCCTGTGTGATCTGACATAATATTTCTAAGTTAAAGAATGCATTTATTATGCCATTGTTCAGTTGCACATGAACTAAAAAGTAGGATTGTCAAATAAATCTGTCGATTTTATTTTAGGTTATTTTTAGCTTTTGATTTTAGTACTATAAAGTACTATTTGCATTTAGTTATATATCTAGTTTGCACTAGAATGGTATAGGGCATACCACTTCGATAACTTTTGAGAATTTCTAGTCCTTATGAAATGAGTTTAAATTCTTGGTGCAAGTTGAAATTACACTTAGAGTGAAGTCATAAATGCCTTAAACAAGCATTTAACAATCAGCAAAGATAGACTGCTCTTGACAGAAGTGTTGAGGATAATGTGTTTTGTCTGTTTAATGCATAAAACCACACAGTCAAATCCAAGACTTGCTGAATCAGTGGTAATATCCCTAAAGACTTAATGGGATCAGGATATTACATTTGTGTAGGGCAAAATCCCCCCCATAAGAATGGTGATACTGTTGGCAATGTCAAGCTGTTGAAACAAAAAGTTACCAAAGCCAGACAAAAATTTCAAGGTCCATTATGGCAAACTAGAAGTTATGTTCTAAATGAATTCCAATATATGAAACAAGTTATTTCAATAGTAATTGGTAGACGTGATAGAAGAAACATATCTCTGAATACAGCGATTCACGCCTGATCCTGAGGAAAGCTTGGATGTTCAGTTTCCACTGTGTCTGAATGCTGAGCAGCATCCTGCCCAGAGGGTACCCTCTGCAAGCTCCCGTGAACATTGCCTGTCCTGGTCCACTTACCTTGTCACAGTTATGAAAGGGTTTTTTGACAGCAGGTGTTCTAATAGGAAATATTTGTAGACACAGTCTGGACAACTGAATTTCAACTTGATTGTGAGCTTTGCCTGGCTAAATTTTGAACTTTGGAGTAATTATTGGGATAGATTTTGTGTGCCTTAACAAGGATGCTGAAATGTTATTTTACACCTGCCTTTGGCAGGAACTTTTTTCCTATTTGTAATTACACATAGTCAAAGCAATTTCCTTGTATAACTATGATAATCCTATGAGAAGTTTTAGTAATAAAAAGAACATAACCCCTGGTTTTCTATGTTGTATACCATTGGGGGCCCTTTGAATCTGCATCAGTCAAACAAAAACAGCTGCTTTGGTTCTACTCCATGAACAAGACAAGTCTTATTTGTTGCTTCAGTTAATCAGTACAGTGAATTTGTTTATCTAACCATGCGTGGTGAATGAGAGGACCACTAATGCAGTAAGTTAGTGTTAGCCCATCAATTACGATTGTATTTAAGGGAGACTCTCAGTTCTTAGAAGTGTACTACATGGGCCAAAATATCCCTTTCAATTGAAAATGTTCTGTTTGCTAAATGGGTAGTTTTGTTTGAATAGCTACAGGAAAAAAATTATACACATATTAGTTCAGTTTGCCTTGCAAAAATTCATAGTCATCCACGAACCATATGGCTTTCTTACCTCTAGTAGAGAAATAGCTCTCAGCATGGCAGATACAGTATGTCAACAGCTATGATCAAATATAAGTAGAAGTGGGCATGGATGAATCAGAATCTCTTTTAAAGTAAACCTGTTGGAGACCACAACTTCTCATATTTCAGTCCATATATATCTCCATTATAGAATTATATTTTCCGGAACAGATTATAGTTCATCACAACTACTTTCTGTTGGAGAAGCCAAAATGATTCATTAAAGTAAAATAAGTACTCTTCCCATGATATTTATTTAGAAAATGTCAAGTAGCAGTTTATTCATTTATTACACGCTCAGTTGTGATGAGAGGATGGAAATCACTGCAGTTAGATTTCTCAATCAGTGTTTCCACGCATGCATATATATTTAGTCTCACTTTACTTTTATCTGTTTCTCACTGTACTCTCTTAAGTACTTCTTTTGTGCATAAAATTTACTTATCTTGCATGCATTTTCATTCGGTATTTGTCACATTTCTCTGTCCTTGCCAGTTTTGAAAATGAACAGCAAATAGCTTCCAGTATGGCATTGGCCTTAAGCCCTCTGAATTTTTTTGTGGTTTTATAAACATATATTCTTATGATCTAAAAAGACTTTCTTTCTACTTTTGATAGTAACTGTAGTATACACCAGCAGTTAGCAGAAATGCATGAGGCATACCATAGATGAAGGCGTTTATCTCACAGGGGGAATCAGTGTCTGTTATCTTCAGTAGATGCTGCAACCACTGTGTGTAGATAAATTGATAGTAATGGAACATGTCAAAAATATGATCAAATGCATATATCCAACCAGAAAAAAATCAGTAATTTAGAGATTCAGACTGTGCACAAATAGCAGAAAGAGCTAAAGTATACACCAGAGCTTTCTGTCTATCTATAGCTCCCCTTCTTGGGTCCTTCACAGCTTCTCCTTCTCCACGCAAAATCCTTCCACCACTCTCAATATTGCATCTTCCATCTTAAATACTTCCTTTAAAAAGTAAATTTGTTATGTCAGAGAAAAGAAGAGCATCTTAGTGTTGTCACATTGTCCTGAGCTCATTCTGAACACAAACAGTTTTTGCAAGTCAAAGTTCATTCTAGAAAATGTAAAGGTTAAATCTTGATAATGACGTTGAAAGCAGTAAGGAAAACATAAAACAAAGACACACAAATTTAGGGAGAAATTGAACACCACTCTGGCTTAGTGGTCATTTAAGGTGTCTCTGATATGTATTTCTTCTTGGAAGCTGAGAGGCTGTTTGAGCAGTGTTCAGCCTCTGGCATGCTGCCTTTCAGAGGGAACAACTCTGCATTGCCCTGGAGAGGCAGCAGGTCAGTACTGAGAAAAACAATTCAAAATTATTTTTATTCTCTTTCTTCTTTAATTTAGGTGATACTGTATTTTCAATACTCCCTAAGGAGTGGGGAGAATGCAAATTAATTGTTTAAGCTTGTCTGGAGTCTAATTTCCGTTAGCATGCCAGGTTTTTTTAATATGTTGATTTCCTTAATGAAATTTACTTTTGTGCACTGGAGGTCAACTGAATTAGTTTCTTGTGATTTTTTGCTTCTCAACGGTGTGGCTTGTATTGTGAAACTTTTAAATGCCTTAATAATGTTATGCAAATTACATATCATAAAATATCACCAAAGTCTCCAGCAATTTGCCTAGTTTCGCAGCTGGATAGGCTGGTGACTTTTCATAGAAAACATACACAATATTATTAATGATGCAGATAATCAAGTTACCCTTAAGGAAAACTTTGTCCAAACCTTTTCACTCTTGTGTGGTGGCTTTTAGAGCTCAAGCAGGTGCAGGAATACAGAACTCCGCTGTTGTATTATTCTGTGCTTTCCTGGCAGTGGGGAGTAGAACGAACTTACCAGCTTTCATGCCTGCCTTCTAGTTTCACAAGTACCCTGTAAAAATAACACTGAACAAATAGCTTCAATCGCCATAAGTGGGAGGTTACTTTTTAACCTCTTTTTTTTCCTCCTGAATAGCAGGCAGTAGTGAGAGAATCTCAAGTAGTTACTACACCATTTATTTCTTGTAATCTAAAAAGAGGGGAGCAAGGAAAAAAACCCAGAGGATTTTCCACTTTCACATTCTTATTGATTTATGGCTTAATAAGTCATTGGGATATAAAGCTACAGAGCATAAACACTCTTTTTCTCTCGAATTTGTCTAAGCAGAGTCCAAGTAAGATAAAACACAAGGCTTTTGGTTCATTCATGCAGAGTGAAATTCTTTTCAAAGAGCATCAGTATAACACCACCTTTATCCTCTGTGCTACAGCAGATTTCACTTAAATGAACAAATATATTCTTTAGTTTTAGAGTTTGATAACAATTATCTTCCCTGATGAGCAGAGAGGACAAAGCTTGCTTTTATTCTTTTGATTTACTTCCCTTGATCTTTCAGCATTTCAAATCCTCCATAGTTGAAGCTACAAGAAGAATCTGGGCCTTTTTTAATGCTAGAAAAGGAAATGGAAAAGTACAACCAAATGTCTTGAAAAACTATGTATCTGTTTGAATTCTTTATCATACCCTTAACCAGGCTTCCTCATGATAACACAGTGTAGAGGAAATAATATGTAGACTTAAGAATGTTTTTGGTTTTTTTAATTGGGTTTTGAAGACCATCACAGCAAGAAGATGCTGCATATCAGTGAGAAGTATTAATATCCTCTAGCTGGCAAGACGATGGGCTCGCATTGGTAAGAATGACACGGGCTTCACCTTCCCTCTGGAGGAGAGTTCAAGCGTCTCTGATGTTTCCAGCCCTTTCTGGCTGCAGGACATGAAACTGATCTTTTCTTTGACAGCAACTCGTGGCTTTGTTATCCAGCATCTGGCCTGGTTTTTTGGCTATTTTGGGATTATCTTTGCCATAATGCTTTAGTTAAAGGTAAGAAATTGGAAAAATATGATTGTTAAGTATTCCTGTTATGTATTGTACACACAATAATTTTATTTTTAGTTGAGTCTGAGATTTTGATCTCTCTCATTTGAGGGTCTGTTTACAAATAGTGTCATTTAGGAATAGCTACTATAGGTTGTATTCATACCACAAATGTCCAAAATTAGTTTTCAGAGCTAGATAAATTATTGGATTTAAGGGAATAGCTTCAATATTTAATAGATTAATTTTGAATTAACTAATGTAAATGATTTTTTTTCTTAGTAACATAACAGAAATTTAAATTTACTCTTTTCCTTTCTGGAACTTAAATGAATAAACAGGACTGCTCTTTTTTTTCCCCTCAGTTCTAGTAGACTGAGAACTCAAAATGTTACATGTAGACTAGGCATGGCTCCTACATGACACAGTTTATTGAAACTGCTATTTACTACAATTTGTGGATCAGAGTAATTTGTCACAAGGTCCTGCAGTTTATAGCATTATATGCAGAAAAGGCTGCAGTACATATGAAAATGCAGCATTACTTTTGTTGCCAGTCCTGAAATGCCTGGATTCTTAGTGTCTCTGATCTCCATACATGTCAGCTCTTATTCATTATGCAAGAGGTGAGTATAGCAAGTGAGGTGTTTCAGAAGAAATTATTTTTATGAAGTTGAAAAGGGATGCAAGTAGTTATGCTATCATGTACTTTTATAATAATATAGATAAGTAATTTGATAACAGTTTTCTTAAATGACAGTTTATAATGTTCTTCTCAAAAATCTTAACATGACACTTCTAAGGGAGAAATCTTGTTTCTATGATATTTTTCAGTCTCATTCTCCTTTAGTAAAGCGATGCATTCTTATATTGCACTGACCTTTCTCACGAAAATTTGAGCTATCTACACTGCAAGGTTTCAGCTACAAAAGGATTTAGAAAGTTATATATTACTTTATGAATTTAAAGGCGCATAGTGACCTTTGAAAACAAGGAAATAGATGACGACAGTATTACAATAGATCTAAGTAGTTAAATTAAATACTTTGAAGTTATTTTTCGTTTCAAATTAAGAACTGATAGATTAATTTTGGATGCTTCGCAAAGTTTTTATCTTTCCCCCCCATTAATGTTTCTCTACAGCTAAAATAACTTGTTAAAGATTACAGAAATCAGAGGAAATACTCTTATGTCCACCAACAAAATACCTCATACAGTAATGTGTGTTCATTCTTGAGGTAATTTATAGTGCAGTTAATGTTCTTTTATATTGTTTCATTTTGAGTTATCTTTTTAAATGTGTATTTCTCTTTTTTCCCCTTAATTATTGTATTTCAAAATACCTTTTTCATTTTATGGTGCTTTTGATGTAGTGCATTCCTTAATAAATGTCTTATCTGATATATTAATATTTTTAACATGTCCTGTGCTTATGATTTAGAGCAGGGTGGAAGTCACTCCAGTATTCTTAGTCATGGATAAGTTATGCAGCACACTTACTTTGCTAACCAGTGTCAGGTCTCTGATCAGTTCGCTGCGATTTTTCTATTTCTTTTTGGTTTCCAAAATTCTCATGAATTGTTGTTCTAAAAATGATGCAGAAAAAGCAAAATGCAAAGCTGAGAAGCTCAGTGTATGCCAGGCTATAGAACAATGCTTTGATCAATAAAATAGAAAAGTTTCTCTTATATAAGTGTATCACATTCAGGTGGCATTCTCTTTCAGGAGCTTTCTGGCATGTTTGTGAATAATCTTCTATTCAGTTGCACTCCTGAGTAATGTAATACATTTTATTTTTCTTTTAATTTTTTTAGAAAGATACAAATGCCTTTTCCAAACTTCCTTTAATAGAATATTTTCTCTGCATTTGTTAATTTCTTTAAATTGCACCCCATTACTTTTAAAACTGTATGGTACACTTCCTAATCTGATGGAATTTTGTTTAAAATGTCCATTTGTTACTCCACTGCAGGTATGTGGACACTGAAACTTAGCAAAGTAGTGTGATGCTTGAGAATCACCAGAATGTGTGAAGCCTTCCATTCTGATTACAGCCTGGAAATGAAATCTAACATTTTGCTTTGCTGCTTGAATAATCAGTGCTCTAGGTGCAGCTTGTTGTTTTAACATTTGTGTTTTCCTGAGCTGAAGGGTGAGCAGGCACAAGAGCAAGCCCAGGTTAACGCTGGACAAAAATGAGAGTATTATGAAGGGGTTTAGGGAAGCATGTGGTACTGCTTGGCACCAGAAGAAAAGAAGACAAATGATCAAGGTTATAGATGAGTGTCTGAATATAACACTGGAGAGATCCTAATAGGGCAGTGCAGGGGATGACTATTTTGGTTGCCTTGTTCTGGTTGCATGTAAGGGGCAGGAACAAGCTGCATAACATCTCTTTCCTGAAGTGTCACACATGTTTTAGGAACTACGTCATGCAGGATTGACAGACTTAAATGTTTTCATGTGAACAAGATAAAATTGCACAGACTATTGGTAAACAGACATCAGTACTGCATAAGGCGTCTTCATATGTAAAAATGTATAGAAGGGGCTCAGCTGATAGGAGGTAGCTGCCAGGCTGCATTTGGATTGTTCTTCACATGGAAAACAGATTGCCCATAAAATAGGGTAACTTATATTAAAAAACAAACAAACAAACAACTAAACCCAAGAAGATGTTTACTGCAAGAAAACATTATTCTGCTATTAATTTCAGTTGCATAATTCCACATAATTATGAATAAATTTGTCTCTCTTTTTCAACATCTTTCATGGGGCTGATCCAAGTTACCTAAAGAAATATCTTTTACTCATTATTATCACTGAAATTTGCCACGAAAGCTGTGCTCCTCTTGACCAAAGGAATAAACTTTTCCTATGTTTCTGATTCTAGAGCACAAGGAGCAAAGTATTCATGGCAGCCAGGCTGTTCTGTGTGAATTCTTTTCTGAACGACATCAATGTGATCATTAGTTGCCTTTTTTTTTTCAGAGCAAAATGTAAAGTCCTTGAGCCTTGTCCTCCCTGCATAAATATGTCCAGCTCTTGAAATCACTACCACTGATGAAATCTCATCTGAAAGATCTGCAAGAAGTACCAAAATAAACAATGTATATGCATACAAGACGTCCCCATTATGAAGGAATGATGGATACACTGAAATATTGTTCCATAAAAACTTGTTGAAGCATTTTCTTTAAAGCTGTATCCATGAAAATTTACTCTAACTGTCCAGTACTACTTTTTCTTTGGCTGTAGCTATTAATCCTGTGTAGTTTGACCTAGGGGATTTTCTGATATTCTTTTTAATTGATAGATTTTTTCATATATTGTTTTAACACAAATCTGTTTCAACCTATATGCCATAAACCTTTTAGAAAAATTGACTGTGTATATAGGCAACAAATTGTGATTATACCTAAGCACTTATATATGTTCCACAAAGGAGAATGGAGAAAGAGGGAAGACTGCAGACCAAACAGTGAGTTTCAAGATCTTTAGTGTCCTTGGATATCACTGAAATTTTAAGAATAATTTAAATGTTCCCACTGAAAAAAAATTAAAAAGTGATTAAAGTATAATAAATAAAAGTGGAAAGTTAGAAGATAATATAGAATTAATGATACTGAGCAATAGCAAATTAGTATTCATGTATTCGTTATGAAAATGAAGCTAGTAATAATTTCACTTTCTTCCATATGGAGGCAGTTAATTGTTCCTAAATATATGGAAAAACTCATGAACTGAAAGATGAAAACAGAGTTGAACTGATCCCTGTAAAAATTGAAATATGATATAATGTCATTTACTGGTTATGTATAATCTTTTTTTCCTCACTCGTGACTTGAAATTTTTATTTAGAAATCAATGAAAATAATTTCCTGGACTGTTGCCTGTTGTCACTGGGAAACGACATCTTTCTGAATTTCCTTGATATTAACATTTTTGTTGTTTTTTACTCACAGCAGGCAACTTGGAAATTTCAGCTGGTGTTGAAGTGATATGTATTTGTAAATTCATGTATAAATATCTTCTGTGTGTGTTTGTGCCTGAACCTGGGCCTTCATTTAGTGTCTTGAGGCAGTAAAAAGTGCTGGCTGAAATCTCTTGTTCCCATTTGCGGTTCGGTCTCTATGGATATTGCAGGCTTTCTCTTGCACAATGGCAGTTTATTTGCTTTACCTGTTCTTGATCTCATGTTGTTTGAGTGAGTCAGGGGGTGAGGAGAAAGCAGCATCCTCATTTTTGACAGGATGAAGCATTTTGATAGCTCTGGCTTGCTCTTGGGACTAAATGCAACTGTGCTCGCTTTAGTGCCCAGCATCACTTGAGGTGCCGTAGCATCTCCAAGACACCTGTGCAGACCTGGCTGGCACAACAAGGACTGGCTGCATCCAGGTCAGGGGCACCCAGCACTGCCCAGGGAATGCCAGCTGCCTGAGGTGGCCTTCCCCTGCCACTGCTGAAGGGCCATGTTAGGGACTACAGATTGTCACCCTTCTGCCCTCCAGCCACTGCTCCAGAAGGATCCCATGTAATCCATGTGCTATATCTCCCAACTTGATACATATCTGCCCACCTCAGATATCTCACACTTTCCCAAATAATACCAGGTAGCTGTTTGCAAGTAACTAAATCCTGCCCAAGATCTGTGCCATTGCACCAAGGGGAGCTGTTTAAGAGGCAGTACCTGACTGTAAGCATCGACTTTGCTGAAAACAACTTCAGTGGGAAAGCAAATTTAAAACTAATGGATCATAGAGATTTAAGTGCATTTGTGGTTTTTATTTGATATAATAAATGAGCACATATAAAGTGCTCTTCAGTTATGCTTGGAGATCATTGTGCTGCATATGTGCAAATTTGAGCTGTCTGACTTCGGCTTATTTGTATTTAGTTTTCACAAATTAGCCAACTTCCCAGTGAAAACCAGACATCTGAAATATTTGCAATGTTTTAATTCAGCCATTTGAGTTATAGGTGAACAAGGAAGGTTTTGCCTCTGAACTCAGTTTTTAGGTGCCAGCTGGCAAAGGCATCCCAAAGCACACACCTTGCTGTGAGCAGGGTTTTTGGTTTTACCATTGTATTTGGGCTATGTCATGCTTCAGTTGTTTTCACTGTAGACTTTTACAGAAAAAGTGACTTGTATGTATTAACTCTGAGAAAAGTTTTTACAGAGCATGGGTATTTTTAAGTCATAAAGATCAAAAGCTGCCTACAAGAGAAGCTGTATTTTTGGCTTCTCTATGTTGTTTATGTGCAAATAATCCATGTTCCTAGTTTTTCTTCTAATATGAAACTGGGAAAAAGCATTTTCTTACTGTTCTTGCTTCTGTCAGAAAAGTAGCCAAATATCCCAAAACACTGGGCTGGGAGATGTGCTTTACTGATGGCTGAAGAGAAAGCATCACCAAGTTATTCTCCCCAAACTTTGCAGTGCCCTTTGTTTGATAGCCTCCCCTTCCATCGATGACCACTGAAGGTGTGCCAGGTGCCTGAGACCAGCACAAGACTGTGTGAGATGCCACAGCAGCTCTTGCCCTGCCACTGCACTGTTGATGAACATGCCACCTTTGGAGATTGTGGCCAACTGTATATTGCCTGCAAGTGGGCAAGTCCATTGTTCTGGGGTATAAGTGAATTTTTCATCTCTGAATTTGCTCCAAGCTGCCCCAGTCACTGGCATGATGGGAATTACTGGAGTATTTTGGGCCATTCCTCTGCTGGCATCAGAGAAACCTAAAGGAGGGGCCTGGGAGGGAAGTGACACCTGAAGATCTCTGCCTTCTGCATCCAAGATGATGTCTTCAGGCCATACTAAAGCTCAGCAGCATATCACATTTCACTGCCAAACCACAGTTACCAGCTCCAAAGCTCTCCATGACACTGGGACACCGACCTCCCTTCCGGGTGCAGTGTTTGGGAAGAGCGCAGTCAGCAATCCTCTCTGCTGATCTCCAGTAAAGACTGAGAAGGGGGACAGATTTAGTGTTTATCCTGAACAGGGCTGCATGTGCTTTTCCATCATTTTTAGAAATTTCCTTTGAAAGAGCTGACAATGCGTGATCTATTTTAAATAGTGCTTCAGAAGATGAAATTATTTTTGGTCTAAGCGAAATCAATAAGCAGTTTTAAATATAAGATATGGTTTAAATAAGCTATAAAATATCCAGTGACTCTCAGTATTTATTGTATGTCTCAGGCCTGCTATGACAACCTTTATTAGCTAATTAATAGCCTCTTTCTGTAGAGCAGTTTACTGAAACCCACAAAACCTCATTCTGAAGTCCTTCAAAGGCATGAGTAGTAACAGGTGCAGGTGTGGTGTTGCCTCCTTTATTTTAGCGTTCCCTTTCTCCTGGAGTACCTGTACCTCAAAGTCCTGGACCTTGTTCTTCCTGGTTTCCTCTTATGCATTAAGAAGTCTTCCCAGCCGTGGTAGCCTCTGTGTAGCCCATCACTAAGTCAAGTGCTGGTAAAATCCCAGTTTGCAGCTTCCTTGCCTGCGCTGTTACAAGCTCCTCTGTCCTGGCGCTGCACGGTTGAGCTCTGCACACACTGGGGTGTGTAAAGCAATGCTCCTGCCTTGCTTATGGAGATCACCATTCCTCTGCCCCTGCTCTCACAGTCAAAGGTCTCAGAGTGGATTGGAGTTTCCAAACAGGAGAAGCATTTTTAAGTTCTTTATAAAAATTATTGTAGCTCTCCCATGCTACCTTTTCCCCCCTAATGCTCTCTTTTTGCTGTCTCCTTGCCTACCACTGTAATTCTGATATTGGTACTTTCATTTGCTATGTTGAATATTTTTTGAAATAAATAAGAACATTGCTTACATTTGTGGATAATGTTGGTCCCTTATGTATGGTACTGCGAAGTGTTGCCTAGCAAATTCTGTGATTCTTGATGAAATATGTTAGTTCTTTTTCATAATTTACATCCGTTATTTCTCACAGTATTTGATATATTTTGTATGCTTTTGTGATACTGACTTTAAAAGAAAGTGAAATGGTGGTCAAGTGGACTTATGGACTCAGTTGTTTCTTTGAGACTTTGTTGCTGGCTATGAGGTTAACCTAATTAAATGTGCATGTTGTGCTCCATTGGGGCTTAAGTAACTAGTGGTTACTGGAACTTCTTGGTTCCCTTGGTGTGGAGAGTGGAGTGGGATGGGTAGCCCTGACGGATATTGCAGTCTTGCCCTAAGGCAGTCTTGTCCTACATCACACCTGGGAAGTGCTGCTTGTGTCAACGCTGGAGCTTGGGATGGCTGGCTCAGAGATGGTTTTCTATCATGAGGGATGTATATACAGGTATGGTGAGTTTTGTCAGGGAAATCCAGTTAGTATTTTTTTTCATACATTTCAGTAGAATTTCGCCATACTGTTAAACAAGTCTTGAAAGAATGAGTCTCTTGAGTGTAATTTCTCACTGTTGCTAAAATGCTTTTAAAGTAAGTGCCTAAATACATCAGAAATAATTGATTTCTCATTAGTATGAGGTTGCAATTCAATCAGCTGTTCTCATGCACTGAATTCTGCAGAAAGTTAAAAATTGTCCTAACACTGCATGAACTTCAGAGTTGTAATGCCCTGTCTCATTGCACACTTTTTGTTTTTTATGGCAGAAGAAGTCTGATTTGGGTAATTCCACACAGAAGCAGGGCTGGGGTCCCTGCCTATTCTCTCTCTCTCTCTCCTTCTCACTTTCTTTCTCTCGCTCTCAGTAAGTAAATTTTTGCCAGATCTCCTGAGATGCTTGCTGATTCTATTCCTTGCTCAGCAACAGGAGGCTAAGACATAGAAAAAGGCTGTTTCGGAGCCTGTTTGAAACATGCCAATAATAGCAATTGTTGGTAATGAATCTATTCCTTATGAGTACATGACATGCTCCTTCTCTCTTGTGATAGAAGCTTTAAATGTTAGTAGCCAGGAAGTGCCAGCATTTTGATTGCTGCCAGTAGTTAAATACATAAAAATATCGAAGGCATAAAATATTTTGGCATTAAAAAAAGCAAATGGGTAGAGAAATAGGGAATATAAGGCAGAGGCAGAAGTATCTGCTTGGAATACTTGATATTGCCTTTGCTTTAAGTATTACTAAGAGAAGTTTAGCAGTCACATAAGAAATGTGTTTGTGTTCCCTCACCAGCTGGGGAGCTTTGATCTCTAAGCTGGTCCTTGTAACATGAAGATTTTTCATGTCCAGATAGTTGTGGTGCTGGTTTTAAAGTGCTAAAAAGTGGAAAGTCCAAAGGTGATGTGGAAATGCTGGCTCCATGCATAGTGTTCTTGGAATGGATGTGTCCTGCATTTTCCTGGCTGATCTACTGTCAGTTTCTGAAGTGGCAATACAGTACTCTGCTGTCTTTAACTTATCCCAGAGTTAAAATAACAAAACAAATTACAATAACAAAATAATCTTTTAGAAGAACAATTCTTACGCATTTTATTCCACCTGAGCTTCTTTGGCATTTTTATTAATTGAATCTGCTGCTGACAATTAGAATGTTAAACAGAAAATTGCCATTGAAACTGGATGTTTAGTCAAAAGTTATACTTCCATAACTCTGCTAGCATAAAAGGGATAAATTGTCAGTATACATTAAGCACATCATTATACACATACCCATAATCTTTTTTCAGAAGCAGACATATTTGACAAATTTCAGTGTTTAAAAAAATCATTTTAATTAAATGAAGCTGTTGTTGCTGGAATTTAAAAGTGTGTAAAGCTCTGTTTTACCATGCTGCACATACAGCTATTTTTAGAAGCAATAACAAAGTTTCTCTTAAACTGAGTCAATGTTAGAAGGTTTCAACTGAGAAAGCTGGTAATGATTCAGAGTAAGACTTCAATTTCTTTATATGTAAGAGTAAAAAAATATGCAAAAAATTTCTATAATTGGATATTTGTAATACCTAAAAAAGCCCGAATAGATATTGGCATTGCTCCATATGAAACTTCTGTAAGTCATCCTAGTCCTAGTGAGTTCAGCATGCTAAATAGGCACATGTTCATGCATTAAATAAACAGCCCCTCTGTTGCCCTGTGAGCATGAAATCAAATAAATTTTTGTGGTTCTTTATTCCAAAGACTTTACAATAGATCCCTAAATACTTCTATTATTAGAAATTCAGCCTTTTTTGTTCCTCCAAAGAGCCTGTACGTTTTGTGTTTGAGCTGCATAGGTAGGTTACATTTTCTGTGTCCAACTGGCTTCTAAACTGTTTTCTGTTGCTTTTGATAACTGAATAGTTAGCTTACCCTAGCTCTGCAGGACACTGAGGAAAAAGAAGATAACTGTTCAATACAGATATGGCTGTTCTCCCTCAATCCTCATCGACACTCTTGTTATCAGTTGTATTTTAATACTATATACAGAGGTTATACATTCAAAATTTTTTATCCATAAGACAAATAAGAAGTTTATAAATTACCTAAACGTAGATGTGGTGCATATCTATAAATAATATTTAAGCATAGATAAATAATACTTTGTAGGCAAGATAACCATAAACTTTTTTCTTCTGTAAAATGGTAGCCTGTGTGCATTGTCACCATTCAGGCAGCAAATTCTTTCATGAAAATGTTTCACTGCACTTTTTATAAAGTTTGTGTGCAAGGTGTTTTGCCGTTTTCAACCAACCTATTAAACAGCACTGCCAACTGGGGTTGTGAGCAGCACTGTCTTTGCTTCCATCAGACTTCTTTTCACTTCTCTGTGAGCTTAAGGGGTTACTTTTAAAAATTACATCCTTTATGACCTATTGCTCTAATCAGCTTTACAATCTAGCTACAAATTCTTAGCGTACCAGTTATGTCAGAATCTAAAGATAGTATTCAGTTTGGGATTAAGATACCTGAATGTAGTTTTTTGCCTCAATCAGACATCTAACGCCTTTTCAGAAGCCTTAAGTTATTCCATGTCGCTCTCAGCTACTGTGCTAAAAGACTCCAGTTCTTAGGTCCTGTGTGATATCTCCCGATGTCAGCAGAGCTCTGAGGAAACAGGCAGCCCCAGATGTCAGGGGGAGGCATAATAACAGCAATAATAGTAATAATAATAAACACAGTCACCTATATTTATGCACTGACTCAATCCCTACATGCTTAAGATCGCATTATAGTGTATGAAGATTAATCAGTACAGGGACAGCAACTGAGAAATTCAGCTGAACAGCCTCTATGTGTGCGGTAAACGGTGGTATTTCCAATGTTTTAGGTTGTCTGAGACACTGCATGGGGTAGAACGTATGTTGTAGGATGTGCAGGGGGTGTATGTTCTTTAGAAGTTGCAGCTGGACGTTAGGCATTGCATCTGAGACCACCAGCAGTGACACCGGGCACTGGTATGCGAGAGCAGCCAAATTGAGCATCAGACTGTCATCAGAGGCACCTTTGACTGTACTAGAAGCGTAGGCGCTTGGGGCAGTGTAGACACCAGAATTTGTGCCTCAGAGATCTATGAGCTGAATTGTGCCTCGTTGAGGACCCGGATATTAATTTAGCACAATTTTGTTGTTTGGCTGTTTGCCTGTGGTGCCTCAATGCTTCATTGTCATGTATGTATGAGAAATTACTAGTCCATCAACTAGAGACCTGTTCCACAAACTAACATTCTCTGCTCTTTGGCCTTTAAGTCTTGGTCAAGACTTCAACTTGAAATCCAAACAATACCCTTGTTGGTACATCTTCTGTGCCTAATTAAACCTTTGAACGGTCATCACTAATTTTCATGAACCAATATCTCTGTACCTAGGACTATGATTGGCAAGTCACGTCTACAAGTTCTTTATTAAGTCCTTTATTGATCTTCTGTTACCAAAACATCAGTTTTATGAAGTTGAAATGCTTGAAGTGTGGGAAGCTGGAGTTTGCAACAATCTTCTCACCAGACTACATCTACGCAACCTCGGCAGAAGTTGGGGCTGAAGTCCAACTATGTAATAGTCACAATAACAAGATCTCACTATTCTGGATCGTCAGAGGGTTTAAATGTGTTTTGCAAGTATTCATATCATGACAGAATGAAGTGTGTATTGTTAGCTTGTGTCCATGTCCGTGAGGATAAGTATGGAATTAAAAAGAAGCTATGATCGCTTCCTGAAACCTTGGGTAAGTCATTCATATTGTTAACTTCTTTCTTAGGTGGATAGTAGTGCTATTCACTGGGGAGCTGGGAGGCAATGCTAGCTGGGGAGGACACTGCTATCTGAAATGGCAAGTGTAGGGGTGTTTCTACAGCCAAAAATAATGTGAATGGGGATTCAGTGCACACTTCTTATTTGCATCTATCACAATGTGTGGAATTCATACAGTGCAGGTGTCTCCATCTCAGCTTGTTGCCCTTGCATTTCTTTACAGTCAGTAGAGGTCTAGTCAGTGTAAAGTGTAATTAATCTCATCTAAAGTAGGTGTCTGAATAGATCAGACTGACTAAAGGGTGCATGGGGTGACTAGTTCAGATGTAGGAGAACTGAATCTCATCCTACCTGTTCCGTGGGCAAAACTGCTATGATTTTGCCTTTAAAAATATACATTTAACTTTACTGAGCCACAGTTAGCATACCAGATGTAGAAGTGTTTCAGAATAAGTCTGTTCTAAGCATTTAACACAGATTGTCATACCAGAATTTTCATTTAATTAAAAATACCAAATAATTGTTTCATCATCTTACGCAAACACGAGGCCAATACCCGTTATGTCTGTGTGGGTCATCCGCGGCAGCAAGCAAGGCAATGAATAAGGTTTCACAGTGGAGGACTGAGGAAATTTTCTAGGACTTCTACATTCTTCCTTAATGCGATCTCTTGGAACTTTTTTCAAATTTCCACACATCTAATGCAACCCTTGTGTATCCATCCCTATCTCCAGCTGGTGCTTAAGGAAGGTGTGGTCTTCTATAGCTTCTGTATCTTACCTGCCACTGTGAAGGTGACTCAGGTACCTGCACACCTGAGTGTCTCAGAATGGCATTCGACATCATATATGGATATCTTGTGTCAAGATTCATTTATTTGTCATTTCTTTACTTGAATCTCTTAAAATTATCCACATCTAAAAGAAAATCATGTTACGGACAAAAGTTTGCTGCATTGAGAATTTCAGAGCAGGCACAGATCATCCACACTGGAACTGCTCACCGTTACTGATCTGAGTTCTCATTCTCATTCTAATTATATGTAGTTTCCTTCTGCCCTGTTTCTTTCACAGTCATGCCTGATTTCTGTACTGTGAAAATATATTCATTTTCTGTAACAGAATATTTATTCTACAGCAATAGCTGGATATTGACACTGTACCTCACAAATTAATCCAAGGATTATTTTAGTTGATTTTGACAACTTTCAAAAGATTTGGAAACAGCTTCGTATTGAAAGAAAGCAGATCTATATGTGATCCTATAAGCGATGGTAATTCTTTGCCAGCTTTTACTGGTAAGGGACAGTCTCAGTAATCAGCAATGCAGCAAAAATCACCCACTTCTAAACAAATAGATAAAGAAAAATACACTCCAATCCCCCTCAAAAAAAAAAAAAAGCAACTTAAAGAACTAAGAAAATCTATAATATTTTAGTAACATGTATGGGACCTGCATCATTGTTACTGAAACAAATAGGTAGTTTGATGCTTTATTTCTTACGGATTTTTTAAAAGCAATGTTATTCACATGCTGATCACACAATTTACTAGGAAATTCCATTCTGTACTCAAATGTGAGATGATTGAAATATCAAGAAGAAACACCATGTTGCTAATTCACATTAAAATGAATGAATATTTAAGCCCTATGTTTGCTCTGAAGCTACAAGTTGGGCATTGTGGGCTAACCACAGCAATTGCAAAATAATATTAAGGGATTCATGCGGTGTTTTTCCTAAGAAATAAATATTCTAAGTCAGTGTGGCCAGTCAGGCCACAGATCTCAGACATCCTGAAACCTGCTGAAGTGCTGCAAGGCACAATAATACCTTAATTTTAAAATCAATCATAAAATTTTAATGCCTAAATTTAGGAAAGTTCAATTGTAAGCTATGTTAATTGGGAAGGGCAAGTTCATTAGTATCAATCTGGATTTAGTACTGACTCAACTGCCCTTACTCTTGCTAGTGAAAATGCCAGGCAAGAAAAAAGGCCAGGAGTGTTAGCAATCTGCCAGTCAGGAACTCTTCAGGATAGTGAAATTATAAATGGTGGGAGTTACAGAAAGAATAATGTGAGTCATGCTAAGAAACTGTGTGTATCTAAGAGGAGCAATGGACAAGGGTGTATTTGCTTTACCCATTCCTACTGCACAGCAGCCTCATATTCACCATCCCCAACAGAAGCAAGTGTAAATAGCATAACTAAATAAAGGGGTGGGAAAGCAAACTGTACAGGAGTATCTCCTCTCATCCAACAGCTGTGAAGCTGCATGAGGGTGAGGCTCTGCACAATTTAATAACTCCTTGCTGTGTCTATGAACAAATACACAGTTTTTAATGATTTTTCTTGCTCCATTTGCTGATGAGCATAAGGGCTTGGCCAGGGTGTATCTTAGAAAATGGTAACTCATCATGCATATTCAGAACTGACACGACTGGCATTTAAGAGATAACGATAAGAAATTAACTCATGTTTCAAATTGAGCATGGAGAAAGGAACCTTTCTGTTACATTTAGTGCCACTCTGAAATGTATTGTAAAACTTTAGTGTCTGTAAAGTCATAGAGGCTTATAAAAACTTCATATACAAATACCTTTTCTGATTAACCTATCTTCTCAATTTAGGCACTTTGATTTTTGCAGGCAAAGATCGCTTTTTTGTCATATATTCATGAAGAAGTTTTTACTTGGTGAAGGGGTAAATACATTGGAATGATGGTATATCATAGTCACTTTACCCTCGATTAGAAAAGATGTAAGTAAATAACTAAACAGAGGGTAAGCTGAGTTGTCTGTTGTGTGCAATCTCTAGCAGTTCAGTAGTTTCTCATGCCATTAGTGTGGTAACACAATGCTGTGGTGGTAGTACTCAAAAATACAAAGAGGAGTTGTGTTCAAAGCCACAATCCTGATATTAATTTCAGTGGGAGTCTTATTAGTCCATATATGAATGTGGTTTGTTATTTCATCTCTTAAAATCTGTCAAGCACTATTGTCTCTCTTCAATAAACATTTTTAGATCAGTCCTACTAAATGTTTTAGTTGCTTTTATGTGATTGCTTTTGAATCAAGGCATTCCTGTCCTAAATGGAGAATGAAAAGTAGCCTAACAGTGCAATCTCTTCACTTGCTATTCAGGTTTTCTCTCTAAATTTACATCAGTATAATAAGAATATAAAATGCAGATTTTGAAATCCAGAATGGATAAGACTGTGGTTAAAAAAAAAAAAAGTGTAAATAGCTATTGTAAAAATCCAGAGTTGACAAAAGAAACCTACGTTACACGAAAGAGAAGCAGTTCAAAAAATGATCAGATTATTAAAAGAGCTTAATGCAGCATTAAGCTTCATCAAATGAGATCTTCCACTGTCTACAAAACCTTTCATTGTCTGGCTTGTGGCTCTGTTCCTCTTTCTGCTCTTTTCCATTCTTGCTTGTTTTACTTTATCATACTCTAGTCGGGCTCTTAATCATGCATTTGTATTCCCCTGCTCTCATGTCCCCTCCCTTGCTGCTCAACCCTCATGGCTTAATCGTGTCTCCATTTCTGGGAACTTCTCTGGGAGCAGTGCTTCTCAAAGGGCCTGAGAATCCAAGTCCCTACTGCTGGAAACACAGCTCTCCCAGCTCTTAAAGGCTGGTATTTCAGTTGTTTGTGACCAGCTGTTGTCATCTCAAACTTAAAAGAGTAAGAAGTTGACTTGGGAAGGGAGTGAGAAGCCAGAAAAGTGGTGGACATGGCTACATTCAGAAAGGCTTGCTGTACTGGCCTAGGCTTTAAATGTGCAATAAATTTTGTTCATGTAACACCTATTGATTTCTGTGTGTTAACTGATCAAAAAAGAATTACTTTCCTGAACATAACATGGAAAACTGAGCTATTAGCAGCTATTTCATGGAGTGATCAGATGCAAATTCTAGTCAGGAGGTTCTTAAACCAGTGACTGCTGAAAGCCAGGAGTGTGCATCTAGAGAAGGGGCATTCAGGTTCTCCACTTTTCTAAAATGTCTCCTCCTAACCGAGGGTGAAAGATGTGCACATTTGACCAAATCTTGAGTTAGTAAAATTCTTTGTATTTGCATTAGAGAAATTAAAACACTTCACATTAACTGAGTTTCTGTCGTACTGTCTCGGATTTCTTTGAAAGTATCAACCATGTATAGGGATTTACAGAATTTAATTCTAATCGTTAGAAATTATTTACATAAAAGAATATCAGCTTCCCAGTCAATAGCTTTGAAAACTGCTCATCAGCAAGGCAGGTAAATTATCAAAACTGCTTTAATTAATGTATCCCATGTAAGCCTTTGGCCATCAGACTTTTGCTGTCTAAATATGTAATTACATATTGCTATCCCTTTACAGATTAAAAGTTTATACCTGCTTTTAACTTTTCAGGTGGTTTTGTTGCAGCATAGATTTGATTTCCCTGTTAAATTTTAGAGACTGAAACAATGTCTTTTTCTTCCTGCCTGAGAAACACTGAAAAGATTTTGCATGCAGTTTCAACCCCCTCTTGGCACTTTGCACTAAGGACTTGGTGAATCTCTTCTGAATAATTCTGGATGGAGCCTAGATGTTGGATGTGCTCATGTTGTTTCATTTATCTTGTTCTCTGAAGTAATTTAATGTTCTCTTGTGTGTATATACAGCCAGAAGTATGGCTCCTATTACCCTTAGCAACACTGTAGTTTCCTTATTCATTAACCTGACTTTATGTACAAGGTGATGACTATTTTTTGCACTGAATGCCTGAAATGGGAGTCCTTCTGGTCATCAGTCAGTCACTGTGTAATTTAAGTTTGTATCCTAATGCATATTCAGAAGCACCAAATAAAGACATTTCATGTTTCCTGACTTTCAGCTGCCTGACTTCACAACCTCAATTATTTTATTTTCATTTACATTTTCCAACCTTCTTAGATTAAAAAATGGTTTTGTTTTTAAGAAACTTTGCATCAATAGCACACATATTAGCTACCATACGCCTCTGTCACTCGTGCTTAAGAATGACATTTATCCAACCAGTCTAGTTAGACCAGTCACGGGGAGAATATGGTTAGTAACTGTGAATGGTCGGAAGGACCTTCAGCAGTAGCTGTACACAGATACTTGGGTGACCTTGAGAGACAATGTACCTACATGGCATAGCTTTGCTGTATTTATCTTATTTATTTTTATTGCAGTAGTGCATATGGCAAAAGGCCCTGACTGCTTTTGTTTCTCTCAATCTGCGTAACACTGTCTAAAAGAAAAGCACTGACAGAGAAATGCAGTGTCGTGTCTGAGGTTACAAAACAAGTGTCTCTTCCACGAGACAACACCACCCCAGACAAGGCTGTGCAGCTCTGGTCCAGCGCGCGGCCCAGGAGGCGGGCAGGAGGCAGAGCACCTGCAGTTGAAGCTGGAAGGGATCCTCTGCTTCCCAGAGCCACACAGCTGCCTCATGGCCAGGAGGCCAGCTGTTTGACTGCTATAGTGACATGCTGGGACAGACCTGCTCAATGAACAAGAATGTAATAAAAAGTGACTCCTAGTAATAAAGCATTTAGGACTGAAAATTACTTGGAGCAGTGAGATAATGTCATCATATATCTCACTGGACTGATTTAAGTCCGAATTGTATTGTTAAGTTATTTTTATTTTGTGTCCTTATTTTGTATTTTGGAAAGCTTTCTAAATCTTTGCAACTCCAAGGCAAACGAAATTTACTTTTTACTATATCAGACAGCACTCCCCTTCCTCACCTAGCTCAGTATTGTCAGGATGCTTAAGGTATTTGTCTAGGAAGTAGAAAACCTATATTCAATTCTTATGCTGCACAGATTTAGTGCCTTAACTTAATTTGTCTTTTCCACATCACTGATCAGTGCTCAAGATAAAAGACTATTAGCTCTTTTCCCCACTCTTACAAGAATATCACTCTTAACTTGAGAAGCGTTTTCAGGAACTGAGTATTGTTCCTCATAAAATATCTATGTTATCAAGTTGTTCCTAGCCAATATTAATTCTAAAGCAATGTATGCAGAGTAGAAAAAGATATTGAAGCGTGTTACCAGCTGACAACAGTGCCCTGTGCTGATACATGGATAAGAAACTGTCATTCTGTGATCTTCTCCAAATATAACTGTATTTTTTTCAAGGCAAGGGAAAAAGTACCTCCATGGTTTATATATCTGCTAAAGTTTGAGTTCTGCAGAAAACTGTGATGAGAACATTTCAAAGGAAATGGCAAGCATTTTATAGTGGAAATTAATACATAATACAATAAGGTTTACTGCTTTTTCCTTTCCAGTGTATCTCAGAATTTACAGAAAGATAGCATTCCATATAGGCAGTACTTCTATTTGTCAAGTTGTCCACTTAAATGAACTGAGTTACCTCTCATGATTAAAGTTAGCTGCATGTTTGGAATTACATACTCTCAAAGCTACTTCAGCTTCCTCAACTTCACAGTGCACCTTTTTCTTAGCTCCCTTCAGACTTTTCTTGCATCAGAATTCCTCTCCTGGACATCATGACTGATACCTCAGAGTCCTCCATCCCTTTTTATCTTTTCAAGCATTTTTTTCAAGCTGGTAGTTCGACGGGTCTAATTCACACTCTTACTTCTCTTGGGCAGGATGTATCACTATCAAGAAATTCGTTCCTCACATATTCACTGTAGTGTCTTGGGAATTGTAGTCTTGTAGTTCTGTCATGGGAACTTATGGTGTTTCCGTAATCTTTTGACTTACTCTCTATTCCTTGTGTAGAAATATCCTCTCCTATCTATAAATACGTCATGTGGGATGGTGTTTCTGCTGCATATCACATTGCATCCAGCACCTGTAAAAGCGTGGGATGGCATAGACACCGGCTTGAGGCGCTGCAGTGGAGCAGGTGTCTTTTGTGTGTATGGTACAGGACATGGTCTAAGAACAGGACAACACTGTGGAGTATAGAGTAGAACTTCACTGATTCATGGAATTTGAGGCTAAAAGTGCTACTGTGAGTATCTGAACTTGATTCCTGAATGTTGCTGGTGAGGGACTAATATTCCTCACCTTACACTCCTCTCAATTGCCTATTGTTACTCATGGAAGCTTGAAATTAAGGAGTCTAGAGTTGTGGCTGACAGAGAAAAATAAGGTGTTTTCCAGAACGGGTTACCAGTGATTGCTGCTCATTGGTCAGCAAAGAGTGGGAGCTTCCTACCCTAACATTTCATCCAAGAATCCCTGCCTCAAATCATCAACTTCTTGAAAGAAAATAGGAGTTACTGTTCTACAGAAAGAAAAGGAACACAAGTAGAGATAAAACAGGGGTAAGTAAGGAAGGGAAATAAAAGAGATGTTTTGCTTTTTCTAACAAAAGAAATTAAACAAGACAATAGCAATGAAGGAGACATACAGAGAAGACAATACTGTTATGAGCAGAACAGTCAGATGAATTTCCATTTCTAAGCTCCACGTGGCCTGTGCTGATTAGGCAGATTTAATAACTGACCAGTCGGTGCTTTTACATCACCTGTTCTACATCCTCCTCTTCTTTCCATGTGTAAACTATCATTACAGGCAATGCAACAAGTACAGCTGTGCTTCACTTATCTTTTCTATATGTTACACACATTAAATAGTGCCAGAGGACAGCTCATGCATATAACATTTTCTATTGCTTTTAGCTTGTCCTTGTACTGCAGCCTAAGAAAAGGATTTTTACAGTACACTTGGAAGGTTAACAAACCCGAGCTTTCAGAAACCCTGAGGGTACTCCCAAACTGAGCCCTCCATCACAAAAAAAAAGCTGCCTCACTTACACCATAAAACCACAACTGAACATCCCTGCAGATCTTGACTGCAGTAAGATTTCACAGGGACAGAAGCAATTTCTCAGGTGATATGGTCTCAAATCACACAAGGCATTGTAGGTTGCAGGCAGGATTTGGCTCCCACCTGGAAACCTATTGTGTTTTTATTATGATATAGAAGAGATCCAGGTGCTTCCTTTCATTTTATTTGAAGTTTTGAATTTAGGGCACAGGGCTTTTGCTATAAACTCTGAAATGTGCCTACTTTGCTTGTGATAGGCTGTGCTTGTGTAAGAGTTTCTTCCAGTGGGGAAGCAGTAAAGCGGGGTATTGGGATAGCATAAAACACGGCCAGGTATTCATCAGCCTTTTCACTCTGGGCTGCCATTTCAAGTGATGATTTATAGTCCTACCTTCTCTCCTGTGCCTTTCCTATTTTATCCTGCTGCTTTGGCTGTGGATCTTGGAGGGGGACAGATTTTGAACTTCTCTTGCTATAGGGCTGTTTGGTCAGACCAGGAGGTCTCAACTGAAGGCAATATCCTCAGCTTGGTGGCCAGGACACTGAATAATGAATTTTCTACTGAATCTGAAGTCTCAAGTGTACTTTGGACCCAACCTAAGGCTTCCTGAGGCCAGTGGACAGTCTTCTACTGATTAGGATGACCTTTGGATGTGGCCCAGACCCATCAACCTGATCTAGCTGAAAATATCCCTGCTCATTGCAGTAGGGGGCTGGAGTAGAGGACCTTTCAAGGTCTCTTCCAACCCAAACTGTTCTGTGATTCTATTATGTAGCTACATTTTCATAAGCAGATAATTACTGGTTAAGGATTCACAATTAAATGAAAACCTAATAGGACAAATTATTCTCTGGGGTAATTCTGTTGTTTTTCAGTTGAGTTATACCAATAAATGATTTGACCCAATATTTTGCTTATAGGAGGGCTTATGAAATGCTAATTATGTTGGTCAAATTAGCAAAAACCAAACAGACTTCAGTTTTGTTTGTATGGTTAAGCAATGTAATTACGAACGCTGGAATTGACAGCTAGGCTTAATGTGGAATACTGAGCTCTGACTAAAAATGTATAAGTGAAACACTTTGTTGGGAGTACATACTGTACGGAAACTGGAACATGTTTTTGGACGGCATCCCTGGCTTTGCAAATCAGATGCTTAGATTCAGCAAAGATGAGTCTTGAAGGTAAGCAACACTTTAGCAAAGAAAATCATAATATGGGTGTTAGTCGTGAATTGCACTGCCCTGTGAATGAAGGTTCAACTGAAATAATTTAACAATTATATTTAAATAATCTCTAATTCAATATAGTAAAGCAATCTTAATTTGCTATGTGAATTGCCTAATCTGAATAAAATTGCACATATTAAAGGGGGAGCTGTAACCGTGATTGATTTTCTTTGTATTGCCCACTTTGGTCAAAGCCAAATCCTGACACCACATCCTAAGACATACCTACAGAAGAGGAGATCCAACACAGAAACAGCATTTAACAGCATCGTACATAACCAGACCACATTATCTAAGTTCCTATCCCTTTTAAAGCTCTTTTGTCAACACTCAGTGGAGAGCATGGTGTATAATGCAGTATATATACTAACATTACATGGTTATTTAAGAAAATATTTTAAAATAAATCACTATATGCATTTGAAAGGAATTCTCTCAATAGGGCAAAGCATAATTTTCAAACTGTCAGTGCTTGATTGCAGGTTTATATTGAGATGCTTGTGAAATTACTAGAAAACACCAAGAAGGCAGTTAATAGTTAGCTGTATGAAGATCTAGATAGGAAACCTGAAGTGGAATGCCAAAAATGAAAATGTTTACTCTCTTTTGGTTCTTCTAGACTTATAAAAATGGGAACAATATCATTTACCAGAAGCAGAGGTGCTGCACTAGATTTTGCCATCCAACTGAATAATTGTGGTTTATGCTGATGTATGGCTCTGTTGTAGAAATCTCTACAACACTCACCAGAATTGCTAGAGAAGATGAATTGTGTGACTGCTCTTCTGGCTAATATCCACTGAACAGGCTAACCACAGTTCTCCTTACAGATTCTGATGTACCCCTCATAGGTAAGCAGTTATTATATTCACCCACCGAGCCTCCTACTCTCTCATAATACACCTTTAACTCACTGTCAAAAATATCTCTAGAGTTCAAGCGATTTATTTTTGCTCAGAAGGTATTCAGAAACAATTGGGAATCCTTTGTTTTTATTACACAATTTTTGTTAGAAAGCAGTGTAGGGGAGAAACATTAAAATACTAACCTTCGTCTCTTTCGTGAACAATTTAAAGTTTTAGAGCATCTTTTCCTCATGGTATTATTAATAGCAACAACAATAATAATAGCTAATTTTGAATTATTTCATCTGAACTTTCACTCACAGGGCAATGTAATCCATGACTAACAGCCATATTACAATTATTATTATTGTTAGTATTATTATTGTTCCTATGGAAAGTATTTCAAGGACTGTATTACCATACCAGAAAAAGGCTGGTGATATTTTTTTTAACAGATGGAGTAAATCATTTATATATATATATATATTATATAGACAGAGAAGTAGCAATAAGAAACAGGTTTTTATAGTTCTATGAAGTTTCTGGCCATGAGTCCTTGCTTAAGATTGGTGACACAGTTAGGGAATTAATAGTATCTCTGTCCCATTTCTGGTCCCACTGGAATGAGTCCTCCAGGTGTCAGGTCTGATGCCTACTCCTGTGTCTGGATGTAAGCTCAGCCTTTAACCTACATTGTGACCAGAATCTAGGTGCCATTCCAGCTCTTACTCAAGTTATTCAGCTTTTAATCATGTTGTCTGTTTGAAGGTTCCAGCTTCTTCTTTTGCTGTTCTCTAGCTACTATGTAGGCAGCATTTATCCAGTGAGACAGATCATTAGAGGAAAGTATTTTAAAGCCTCAGCCAATTTACATGTTTATCTGGCTGTCCCCTGTCTTTTGCTGCGCTGTGCAGACAAGTCACTTTTTTCAAGGGATGAAGCCAACTAATTTCAAAAAAGCTAATTATTTTTAGTGGACAGTCCCAAGCATTTTATGGCATTTCTCAGTGATTTTGCTTTCTCCTCCTCTTTTGCTACCCTCACTGCATGTTCCCTCTGGCCTTAGGTTCCTTTGGAGCTAGTCCAGCCCGGCTCCTTCCTGACACCTTCCCCCTCTTATGACCTCTGCCACTGCCTCCCCAGTGCCTGTCCCTCCTGGGACCCAGCCTGGGAAACTCCACTTCCCACTTTTATTCCTGGCACAGCTGGGTCAGAACTTAGTTCAGATAATGGTTTTCCATTCAAAAGCTGATATTTTATACCAAATGTCTCTGTTCCCAACCAGCTGGCCCAAGAGTGCACTGATAAAGTGATGGACCAGCAGTCTGCCTGCTACACCCATTTAATATCAAAAGCTTTTTGTTGCTGCTTGGTGTCTGTGGGACAATTAAATGGAAGTGTTATTGCTCTCTGATAGTCCAACTTACCAACTTAAAGCTACAGTTTGGGCAGGAGTCAACATCCTCTTGGACTATGCCTGCATTTACCACCAGTGAGTTTGCTATCACAGAACAGATTCAGACTGGTTGGTTGGGAAAATTCAATGTTATTTCATTATTGCAACCATCTGATCCAAAGAAAAGTGTTAAGCTCGTTGTTGTACTTCTAAAAGAGTCCATTTTCAATTTTTTGGACTCATAAATGCATTGATTTTACAATTTTGCTTTGGACTGCGGTTTCTTTTCTCCAGCCCAGGAAGGATTGGTGTAATTATTTTGTGGGTTGCTTTAGGCTGTTTCATAAAGTCAGCAAGAAACCGGTGCAAGTGGCATCTTTCGATTGCCACTTAAGTCACAGGCTAAGGTACAGAAGGACAAGCTTCAACTGATCTAGATGTTACAAGGCAATTTCCCAGCAAACTGGCACTGCAGTGCAGTGCTTAAAATCCCTTTCAGCAATGATATTAAAGTCTCAGGAGTGCCATCGCATTGCAAAAATGCTGGTAAAAGGATAAAGTTCCTCGGTGTTTTGTTCTCTCTTCTTTGTTCCTTGCGGCTCCTGGTAGCTTGTGGAAATTAATAGGCTGGAATTGAGAATATTGCTCTTTATTCTGTTGATACAGAGATCCATTTACTTTCTTTCCCAAATCTCTTTGAAGAAATAAGAAAGGCAGAAAACCCCACACTTTAGTGGGCTGGCTAGACTCAAATACCAGCCACTGCTGGCCTTTCATTGGTGTTCAGCAGCCTTTGCAAGATTGTTTTGGGAGCCCCTCCAACACATGAATTTGCAATCTGCTGATACATATGCCATGGAGTTGGAAGTGTTTTTCGTTTATCAAGAACCTCTCAGAGCATCCTTATGCTTCCTGCACTGATTCAGGCTTCTGCCAGAGTTACCCCTTACATTTCATCAGCATTCAGCAGCCGAGATGAGGCATTGCTACTGCTAGATACCAAATTCATTCTACAGATGAGCTTGCTGTATGGAGATGTGAAATATTTTACTACTTTCATAATTAGTGTCAAAAAATTACTGTAAAAAAACTTGTCATGATATCCAACCCAGACTGAAATGTAAATACAAGGTTATGTTACTACTCATCTACTTGCACTTCAGTGTTACTAAAACACTGTCTTAAAGGAAGCATTTCCAAACCATATCGAGGGCATGGCCTCCTTAGGGTCCAGAAGATAAAGACTCTACAGTCTTACAGTGGTTATTAAAAACCCAGTTGCTTTAAGAGTTAAAAGTTGTTCTCTTTTTTTTTTTTTGACGAGAAAAATTAGATGGTGTGAAGAAGTTTCTATTTCAAAACCTCCTTCCTTATCTTCACTTCTCTTTCATTGCAAATGGGGACCATCTTTCTATTCTTTTACAGAGTGTGTTAGAATTGTGGTAGTTCTGTGGTGGAGACCATACCCATTGCAGGCTGAAATCTACACAAGAAAAGGTTGCTCTTTTTCCCTTTCTCTAACTTCTTTTTGCATACTTGCATTCATCTGCTTTCCTGAATAATGGTCCCAGATATGACTTAGCAATTGTACTGTATCAGTAATATGTAATTAAAGTTTTCCATTAAATGTTTTACATATGAATAAAAAACCCTAACTAATCCTTATAATCAAATACATTAATACTGAACCCTGAACTAAAGAGACATTTTAAAAGTTTTGTTCCAGACCTGAGACATGTGCTGAGACAACAAATACAAGTTTATCTTGCTCATCTACAAGGATGAGCATTTTCCTTGATTGAAAGGGATCTTCCACAATGAAAGGAAATAGTTGCCAAAAATATATTGAACATTTGTGAAATTCAAATAATCAAGGAAAGCCTAAGCTTTTAAATTCTTGTATTCTCCAAGTATCTCATCTACAGAAAAGATTGTGTATGAAAAGACTAATTCTATTAATGGAAAGACAAGATTGCAATGACCTGACATTGTAAAAATACATTGTACTTGCTTTATTATTTTTGTTTTACATTTTTATGGAAGTATCCTCTGCAGTAAATTTGTTGTAAAGAAGCATTTTCAGACAAAAAATGGTGGCTACCCAGCATTCCCATCTGCAGCAGTGTTGTAAGCTCAAGGGATCTCAATCGTGAGCAGTAAAAATGTGCCTTAAAGTTTCAAAGATGCTTACTAGCTCTTTTTCTACGCTTTTAACCAATAAATCAATTGAAGTGTAAGATGGTTACTTGAGCAAATGAGAAGGTAATGACTCAGTTTCACTGTATTCCTAAGAAAAAGATTATTTTTTCAACAATTAGCAGTTTACAGCCAATTTGTTCTCACACCAGCATACTCCTTCTTTCCAGTTTGGATAACATTTGCTACTTGATACTTCTTCAGCCCTTGGTAGATACGCATGCATAAATAGATACACTCTATAAACAGGATTGGAAAATACCTTCTGCCTTCCATGTTAGCAGTGAGGGCATGTATTTTCAGCCCCTGTGTTACCGCAAGTTATGAAATGCACAGAAAACTTTAGTTCATAAAGGCAAGCACTGCTGTTCCCTATTGATACTTGTCCTGACACACATTACCAAAAACACCCAGAAAGAATCTTTGATTTGTAGTTACACTTCTGCTTGAGCCAGAGTCCAGAATAATGTCCAAATTACTCTCTAGTTCGAAAACAAGGCCCCAGACGGCCATGTAAAAAAATGAACTTATAAATATCAGTAATCTTTACATTAAATCTGATAGTTGTAAAACCCTGTCTAAGGATGAGATGCTTTGCATTCTCTTTTATCTCCTGTATTTTCAACTTCAAAATTTCCCATGCTTTGTGTTTCAAAGAATAGTAAGCGATTAAGTAATGTATTAGCTTAAAGTAATATAAAAACATCAAATTGGTGCATGTTTTAGTGTTCAGTTCTTAGATGCACTGGTTGTATTTGTCTGAGTTACTACATATTCTTTGTCTTCAAAGAAAACTTTAAACAAATGACCCTCTAAATTTACATCTATATTTTCCTGAATCAGCAGGGGTTTAACATCAAGCAAAGAATATGCACAGGTCTGAATGCTCTCTTTGATTCACAGGTTCATGCAAAAGCTTTGATACAACAACTGTTTGGAGGAATTCAGTGAATCCTGGCAATCTGGAGAAATAAGAAAGTTCAGGATGAAGAACTGGCCATGCATATATCTATGAGAAATCATTCTTTATAATTCTGTTGAATTTTCCTATTTTTTGACCCAAATAATAATAAGTTAATAGTCAAGGTAAAATTGGCTGGATTCTCCATTACACGAAGGAACTGTGTGCTGTTCAGACTTAATTCAGACTTAAATTAGCACACTCAATTTAAGGCACCTTTACCAAGGAAGCACTTTGAGAGATCTCAGGGAAACATCTGTGAAAGACGTGCACTCCCATCCCCAGCACTGCAGTGCCTCTTTTTTGGTCCTGTGTCCCAAAAGTAGAGTCCTCAGTCTCGAGACGAAGCCGATACAAACTTTATACATCACCTGGGGTGAGAAAATAGCATTTCAGAATTGGATGTTAAGTAGCATGGTGAACCAAACAGCTCTTCAAGTACCTCAGTGTGAAGCCATGTAGCCAAAGGGGATGCTCAGTGTCCTAAATAGATGTGACCTACATTTCAGACCTTTGCAAGATTTAGATACATATGGCAGGGACCTCCCTCTGCTCTGGATTTGAAAATATTAACTTCTCATATGGTATGATTACAGGTATGATTACACCTTTTCTCTATTTTATTCTGAAGTTTGATTTTGAAGCCAAACCATCATCCTGCTGTGTTATTTGGTCCTGTTCTGAATACTGAAGCATTCACAAACGGCATCATATTGTCTTTATTTTCCCCTCATGCCTGAAATTGGTGATTGGTCTCAGCTACTTTCTGCTGAGGGTCAGGTGAGGAGTTGGGAAGCGCCACTAAATCAATCCAGTTTAAGTAAACTAACCCAGTTAATGCAATCTTATCAAAATAAATCGCATGTATTATTTAAAACAATAATTAGTGATATAAACAATAATATAAATAAGAGCATTTAAAAATATTAGCAGGGAATTGGTAGTTTTGCTAACTTTGCTTCTCGTGCTGTCTCCAAGCATGTCTCCAGAAGTGGTGGGACAGAGGTAAAAGAAAAGGCTTCCACAGGTGGGAGACATTCTTGCCAGTACATGGGGAGCACGAAAGGCTGTTCTAGTCCTTCACTTTCTGTGGAAGGCTGCAGAAAAAGCAGGGTCAGCTGTAGTTTGGAACTGCAGCCACCTGGGGCTGGTTTTCTCACTCCTTTGCACAGAAGCAGCCTGGAGAGAGTGTGAAATGCTGCCTATGAAGCCTGAGGAGAGAAAAGATGCTGCAACCCAGGGGCAGCCAAGTGCTAAATGAGCCTCTGACCACCCTTTGGGCCTGTCGGCTCCACTTTCTCTGCACTTAGGTGCATTTTCTGCAGTGATTTGACCTAAAATTTGGTATTTCAGCCCAAGAGAGAAGTCATGCAGAACCTGGAAGGGATTCAGGTGAAGGGCTGGTGGCTGCCAACCTGACAGAGAGATCACACCTACCCTGTTCTCAATTCCGTGGGTCTCAGTGTTGCGAGTGTACGACAGGCTGTGCTCACCCCGCTTCTTTATTGTCCTCCAGTTTCAAAGCTGTAGTTTCTATACTTCTGAGCTTGCCTTGGGCTTCCTTCCCCACTGCTGGTAGAGATGGGTCTGGGCAGCACAGTTGGTTAATGCTGCTTTTATGATTTGCTACCCTCTGGGGTAGAACATTGCTTTTAGGCATCAAATCCTAATGTGTGTGTTTGATTTTTGTCACTTTGAGGCAAAATTCTGAGCAAGCTGAATTGTCAGTTTATCCTTTAATCCTCAGGTAGTTCAGGTAAGCTGGTGCCTTTTCTCTGTGAACCAACAGAGCAAAGCAGTGGGGAAATAAACATTAATCAAGACTGTAGACCACCCTGGATAGACTAAAAGTGGTGGGAACCATGGATGAATTCTCCAACATCATACATATGGAGCTAGTATCTACAAACAGTGTTTATTAGGCTGAGAGAATATGAGCTACAATTCAGAGTTCAGTGCTGACGGGCAAGTCAGACTAACATTTAATTTCTAAAAGGTATGGAAAAGAGTATTTTACTGGTTTCTGAGGAATTAACTTGTTTTGATTTGATTTGATTTGATTTTGCTAAAGTAAAAATGTCCTACTTCTACTGTAAATCAAACCAAAGATCTTAGCTAGGATTTAAATGCCTACATATCTAACATGAGTGGTTTTGGCTGTGTCTACACTGTTGAGTGCTGCTCTCAGGAGTAGATCAAGACTGTCATTGCTGCACATCCACAGTTCTTGCCTGGAGGAACCTGAAACCTGCTCTGGTGTAGTATTTTGGGAGGAGAGAACATAAATGCCCATTTATTATAAACCCCCCATCCCTCAGGGTGCCTCTACCTCAAGAGTGACTGGTTCCTGATCTTCAGCGGTTGTATTTGCCTTTGGGGTGGTGTGATTGAGAGGACAACTCACTCTACATTCTTGCAGAAGTTTTTGAGTTTTTCTGTACATTCTTAAACGGTGATCAACTGATACTTCAGCATCATCCAGAATCCAGGGTACCGATCCTCCTGCCAGGACTATGAGCTGAGGGAACGCTATCACAGCAAAATCAAGGCAGAGAAGACTGAGACGTTTGCTAAGATGCTGATGACAATTCAGTACTGGCGCACTCTGAGTTTAGCACTGCACTGCATTTGGAGCATTTTGAGGTGCTCCCAGTAAATGGAAGTACAGATTTACAAGGCAGCTCTATCCTTCCGGTAGCCCTGCCTACAAAGGATGCGTGCAAAGAGCTAAATCTTTGGAGAACTGTAGGCAGGAGATAGGCATATAAATCCAACCAAGTTTTAAAATATAAAAAGTTTCTGTTGGTAAGGCTCCACCTGTTCCTGTATTGAAGTGGTCTTATTTCCAGGCAGAATTAATTCTCTGGAACTGCCATCGTTTGACCTGGTGTGAGACAAATTTGATTGGTTAAAAACAGGTAAAGGACAATTCTATGAGTCATTTAGTGTTCCTGTGACGTCTCTGTGAAAGGAATGTTACAAAAAACATTCAGGAAGTGATGCAGCACTTGCTCTCGCTTCCTCTCTTGCTCCCTGGCTCCCTGCTGACCACTAGCAAGGGAGTGGCTCTTCCCCGACTCCCGGGCCAGGGGCCCACGGCTCAGGGGGGCCGGCAGGGGCAGCCGGCCTCACCCCCTCACCAGTCCTGTGCTGTTTGGACCTGAGAGGAGCTGGTCTATTGCCATCTGGACCAATGCCAAACAGAGAAGCAGCTAAGCTAAGCCGAGCCGAGAAAGCCGAGAAAAGCCGAGAGAAGCTAAGCCGAGCCGAGCTACGCAGAGAGAGCCAAGTTGGTGAGATCGAAGAGTGACCTTGCTGTTCTAGATAAGAGATTTAAGTAGCAGCCAAGAGACTTACTCAAAATTTGGATGGCTGCCAGTGCAGAGCATACAGGGGAGAAGGAGCCTTGGGCTCGGGGAGGCAAGCCACATTACAGCTGCATTATCTAGTGGGAGCATGTAAACTGTTATAAATACTTTTGTAGGCATTTTCTGCAAATATTAACCTCTTCTCTAAGCTAGGGAGAAAGGAAAGCAGTCACGTGAAAGACTAAATATGGTCACCAGCAGCCAAACGGAAGAGAAGACAAAGAGTGGCAGGAAGTGCCAGGGAAGCCATCTTTACCAGCATTGAGATCCATCTTTTTCTGTGAGCTGTGCTGTGTGATCTGGAATAATACCAAACTAAGTTTCTCTTTAAATCACAATATGAGCCATGGGGAAGTGAGAAATTTGCAGCCTAAAATAAGAACATTTTTATGTTGTGTGCAGATGAAATTTGCAGCCTTTGCAGCCTTTGGAGATTATGAGTGAAGCAGGAGCCTGTTGCCTTTGGTGCCTTTAGGCTGGAATGACTTACTCTTAAAATGTTTAACCCCAACAGACTTTTCTTGTGACCCAGAAACTGTGGAGTGTATTGTGGGAGAGAGGATACACCACTGCAAAAACCTGGGCGGGCTGTGGTGTTTCTGGAAGGTTTGGAACCATGTTGAAGATACTTCTTTAGGGAACTGTCTTCCGTGGGATGGATCCCACTACACTACAGAAAGAACTTTCTTTATCCCATGACGTGGCAATAAGAACTCTTAATCATAAGATCAGAATCTCATGTTTATGTCCTTTGCGTGATCAGTGAGAAAGATGGGAATGTATGGGGGGAGAATGATATTTGTATATTATGCCTTAATATTTTTATTATTTTTTTATTTTTTCTATTCTTAGTAGAGTTAGTAAATAAATATTTAATAATTTTCCAAGTTTGCAGCCTGTTTTTGCTGTCTCCTCTCCTCTGAAGAACTAAGCATGGGGATCTGGAGTTTGCCTCCAAGTTAACCCTTAACAGGAACCCACATCTTGCCACTACCAAGTGGAATTGCTCTGGGCATTTTTTGAAAGAAGAGATATATTTTTTCAGTTTTTGAAAGAAAGAAAAGTTATTTCCTAACGCAGCTCCAGGGCTCATGGATTAGTGCTTCAATCCCCAAATAAAAATAAGTTTCTTTGCACTGTTTTCTCAAAGTTCTTTAATTCCAGAGAAAAAATAAAAAAAGAATAAAATGCAGCCACCACCATAATTTTCAGTTGTTTGCTTTAATGTGCTGACTGACATGGCACCTACCCTTAGGTATCTCAAATTTCTTTGGACATGGTTTAGGAAGCCTAACTGCTGGATCTTGGATGTTGTTGATGTGGAGTGTCTGGACCATGACTTAGGAGTAGATGTACTGCATTGCTTACCATTGTGGAATAAAGCCAAAACGTGAATTCCTTGAATGCTGTACAAATAATGGCAGCTTATTTCCCAGCTATCTGTGCAATGTAAGGCCTTGCTGTGTCCATAGGTCAGCTCTGTGGCGCACACACATGGTTCAGTTCTATGGGTCTGATGCATTTCAGATGTCTCAGATTCACTGTGAATGTACAATATACATACTTATATCATGTGGGTTTCTGCTTAAGAATTTCCAAACAGAAGTTAAACATCCTTCCAAAAAACAGCACTTTTGTCATTTATTTATTTATTTTTATTTCTTGGGTTGTGTGGAAGGTTCAGCATAGTAATACATTGCATTTTCCACTCAATGGACTTCTGTTTCCCTATATTGCTCTGCTGGTTATCCTATGTTGCTATGCTGATTTTCCCAAACAAGATCAGATCTTTCCTTAATTTTTCCCTTATATGTCTTTTCAGCAAATAATGTCATCCTATCTGGTGAATGAAACGACTAGATGATTCAATTACAGATTATCTTTCTTCTCCTGTATCTTGCATGAAAAGAGAAAAGGGATTGTTATAAACATTTGCATTATATGATGGCAAAGTCGAATATATAAAAAAGGTTTTCCATAGTACGCTTGTTAACTATGTTAGCATGTGTCCTTGTGTTGCTTGTTTCATTCAACATTGCTATGCTTAATTAAATTAAAAGCTTCTTGGAGCCATGGTTTTATTTTTGCTTTATGCGCACATTGCAAGAACTTAAAACCTGTTCCCTTCTTTTCCTCTTTCTCTCTCCCTCTCTTTTTTTTTCTCTTTTCGGGTGGTCTTCTGCATTTTTAGCATACTTCTCCCATTGCTGTTCATTCCTCACCTTAGGGTTTCTCCTCTGTCGCATGAGGATGAGAGCCTCAAGTTCGCCCACTCCTGCTGGGTGCGGGTCCCTGCAGGGTTGTGCAAGGCTCAGACAAGGGCACCGCTCGGGGTCTGCTCCCGGCTCAGGGACAGCAGCCTGTGTTCCTGGGAACAGCTCGGGGTCTGCTCCCGGCTCAGGGACAGCAGCCTGTGTTCCTGGGGTCAGCTCGGGGTCTGCTCCCGGCTCAGGGACAGCAGCCTGTGTTCCTGGGGACAGCTCGGGGTCTGCTCCCGGCTCAGGGACAGCAGCCTGTGTTCCTGGGGACAGCTCGGGGTCTGCTCCCGGCTCAGGGACAGCAGCCTGTGTTCCTGGGGTCAGCTCGGTGTCTGCTCCCGGCTCAGGGACAGCTGCCTGTGTTTCCGGAGAAGGCAGAGGCCTGACGGCACAGAATGACATCCAGGACTCAGCGCGATGCTGTGGTCCATGTGCGATACGGCTTCTGGGGCGGGGAGATCACCCAGTTCTTGGTGCTTCCGGGAAGTGGCACAGCCCAAACCTTCCGAACTCTCCTTCTTCGGCCTTCACCACGCAGCGACAGCCAGGACAGCCCAGGCCCGTGGCCCGTGTCCACCGCTGCCGTGGGCTGTGGCTGCAGTGGGGAGACCCCACCGGCTGGGCAGCGGTGGCGGGTCGTGGCCCATCGGGAAACGATTTGTGCCTGGACAGCCAACTCCGCCGCTCCACAGCCTTTTCCAGAAAGCTCCCC